>PVKC010043303.1:0-11790 GCA_004027635.1 Crocidura indochinensis | reverse complement strand
GAGAAAAAGAGAGCAAAATAAAGAGAAGAAAGAGTGCTGTCAGAGGAAGACAGGGAACACGGCAGGGCAGAGGAAAACTGGGGACATGGAGGGGGAAAATTTGCATTGGTGAATGCATGGATTTGGATCTTATATGATGGAAACTCTATCCCCGCTTGAGAGAGAAAGAGAGAGAGACAGAGAGACAGAGAGGGGGGGGAAGAGAGAGAGAGAGAGAGAGAGAGAAAGAGAGAGAGAGAGGGGGGGGAGTGTTTGGGCCACACCTGGTGACGCTCAGGGTTTATTCCTGGCTATGTGCTCAGAAATCGCTCCTGGCTTGAGGAACCATATGGGATACTGGGGATTTTAACCAGGTCCATCCTGGGTCAACCATGTGCAAGGCAAATGTGCTATGGTCCTAGCCCTATCAATCGTGAACAATTTTCTTATAGTGGTTCAATTACAGAATTTGTTTAAGGAAAAAAAAAGAAAAGAAAACTGGAGAACTAAAAAAAAAAAATAAAAGCTGTGTAGAGACTGTCTCCAGTCACACAGCTTCTTCCTTTGTCGAAAGTCCAGCATGTTATCACTATTAAATGCCACATTTTAGAGGCAATTATTTACATAGGAGTTTAATTTTTCAAGGTACACTTAGTGGTGCTCATAGATTATTCGTGACTCTGCATGGATTCATTTTGGTAGTGCTTTGTGAGGGAATGCAGGGCTCAAAATCATGATGGTTTCATTTAAGAAAGCACTTTGCTGTAAAACCTCTCTGGCCTCATCGCATAGTATTATTTTTGATTGATGTATGTATCCTAATGCAGATTCATTACCTTGATCACTTTTTTTACAATTGTGAACTGCTTTCAATATTTTTTTTCACTGTAACCAGCTAACGATTTCTGTAATTCATTTGAACAAAGGCACAACCTAGAGCTATAAAACTAACCAGTTAGAAAGCTACTGATTTGGGGCTGGCGAGATGACGCTAAAGGTAAGGTTTCTGCCTTGCAAGCGATAGCCAAGGTAGGATGGCAATTCAATCCCCCGGCTCTATATGGTCCCCCAAGCCAGGAGCGATTTCTGAGCGCTTAGCCAGGAGTAACCCCTGAGCATCAAATGGGTATGACCCGAAAAAGCAATAAAAAAAGAAAGAAAGCTACTGAATTACAAAAAAAGTTTCAAATGTTTTTTTTATTTCCCAGAAAACTATTATTTTACTTCCTCTATATCATAAAATTATTGGGTGAACTGAATAATAAAATTTTCCTAAGAATTTATCAAATAACAGCTTACCAAATATTTGTAATATATTCAATAAATGTATCAAAGAATCTAGAGTTGTCTAATAAGCTGTTTACCTGTCTGTTCTCCCTGTTATTCACAAAAATTTCACAAATATTTGTGGAATAACCTTGCTGATGCTGTAATTCAGTTGTGGTGATCTGCCAATTACTAGCCAGTCATAATTTTAATTACATATTTCCCTTTATATTTATTTTACACATTTAAATCTTTTGCATACTGATAAGTTTCCTCAACTGCATGTTTTGTTAACTTTTTCTGAATTTATGGGTGCAATAAATCTTGATGTATTTTACCTATTAACTGCCTGAGTACAAATTTTTTCATAGACAATCAAATTTAATTATAGTAGCCCCTCTCAAGGAGCTCTGAATCAAAAAGGAAAGATATATATAAAAATTCCACAAAAAAGAAAATAAAGCCATAATTAGAAATGAAATATTGAACAGAATGGCATTTTACTATGAACTATAGTTTAAGAAAATCCTACATCTTCCACTCTCATCCCTCCACAAAGCAAAACTAACTGTGGACTGCACTTCTCTACATAAGTGCTGACCATAACTCAGTTCATACGAATTTATATGCCTTGGGAAAAGAGACAGTTCTAGGGGCTGGAATACATGTACTATATGCTGGAGGCCTGGGTTTGTTCTCTGGTTCTTCATGGTCTCCAGATTATCACCAGATGCAAACCCAAAACAATAAACTTGGAGTAGTTCCTGTGTCCTACCTGTGTGACCCAAAAATCAAATAAGCAAAAAGAACATAAGCAGCTGAAATGAGAGCATGTCACCGAGACATAAATGACATAGATGCTTCCTCTTTTGTTTCAGTTCCCTAAGTATGAAGGAAGTCACAGCTCTATTCCAGCAACCTACAGCCAGAACAAATAATAATGAACTGTTGATGTTTCCTGCCAAATGCACATGAGCACAGCATCCTGGAAACTAGTCCTCTAGCTATTAGATATTTGCAGCCAGAAAACACCCCATGTGTAATCTAAAAGAATGTAATTCCTTAAGTCACTACTAACTTCCTGAGACACAGAAAAGTAAGAATTTGGGGGCTGGGATTTGAACCACTCTGCCTGTCAGGTAGAGGTGGAGGGGTGGTTGACCCAGGTCCAACCAGACCAGCAGTGTTTCGCCATTGTGGCTGGGACAGGCACGATGATGCGGAGCTTCCTCTAATTCCATCTCACCATTAGAGGGCAATTCAGAGAGTCCTGTCCTGAAAGCAGGTCTTTGTTTTTTGTTAAATCTTCTGGGTGTTAAGGGAAGTCTCTTTTGAATATGTGGATGCAAGAGTAGTGGTAGGGTCTTCCGTGGAATGATTGCTTTTAGGTGATGGTATAGACAACCGTGATTGTTTCATAGATAGCATCCCTGTTTCAGGGGTGAATGGAGAATTCCCATCCTTCTGAGTCCTGAGCTAGGTCATTATGACAATGTTCAGGGTGGAAGGTCCCATTGCATTACAAGATTTGTGTGTTCCTATCTTTATTAGATAAGAACTTGTTTGTATGTATAGTATTTTCCCATTTCAATGTGCCTATGCAAAAAGAAGAACAATGCCAAATTGCATTATTGGTGCATATGGGGGCCGCTAGAACAATTCCATAAATCCACGTGACTTGATTCCAATATGAACTTTAAACTAAGGGACTCTTCTACCATAATTCCTTATTGAACAGATCACAAAGACAAATGGTTTAACCAAATAAAATAACTCTATCAGAAATGAGAGAATCCATACAAATGGAACTAAGAGAATTACAAAAGATTCTAGCAAGCCACAGTGGCAAAATTACCCAATCAGAGAACTGTATAGTGAACTGGAAGACAAAATACAAGCCAACAACAACAAAGATGTCTATAAAAAATGAAAGACAAAGCACTATAAAAAGAATTTTTTGGGGGGTCATACCTAGCAGTGCTCAGGGTTTACTCCTGGATCTGCACTCAGAAATTGCCCCCGGCATGCATGGGGGACCATATGGGATGCCGGGATTCGAACCACTGACCTTCTGCATGAAAGGCAAAAGCCTTACTTCCATGCTATCTCTCCAGTCCCAGCACTAAAAAAGTAAGGTTCTTTATAAACAAAGGCAAAAGAAATAATCTACACCGAATAGGATTACCAAAAGTCTAAGAAATGGGAAAGGGGAAGATCAAGCAGCAAGGGAAATAATAGCAGAGAGAATTTTCTCACTCCCTGGAAAGAGATGACTGTACAAATCCAAGAGGCAAAAAGAGTACCAAACAAAATTAAACTAATAGATCAACACCAAGATATATAATAATTCAAAAGTAATAAGACAAAGAAAGATAAATTCCTCAAAGAAATATGGGAGAAAAATCTCGAGTCTACTACCTAGTAAAACTTTCATTTACTGTGGGGAGGGTTAAAAACTTTCTCAGATGGAAAGAACTCTCAACATTTGATCTAACCAAAATGACTCAAAATGAACTTTTCAGCTATAAATTACACAAACAAAACCCCAAATTGTGACAAAAACAAGGAAAACTGAAACAAGAACCCTGTACAATATAACATCACAATGACCATCTTTGTGAATAATTTTCTTAAATGTCAGTGGACTAAAATCTCCCATTAAAAGGCATGGAGTAGAGGACTGGAACAGGACACAAAAACCAGAAATTTTCTGCCTACAGGAAATAGACTAAGAAGTTCAGGATAATAATAGTCTGAGACTGAAAGAATGGAATTAAAATATACATGCCACTGGGGAAAAAAAGCTGGGCAAATATCCTCATGTCAGAACAAATTCCATTCAACCATGTTTGGATTTTAGAATAAAGTATGCCCCTTACATTTTTCTAGACTACAGCGTTACAGAGACAACTTAGCAAAGAGACTTACAAGCAGTCAACTGGGTTCAATCCAGGCACCACTTATGGTTCCATTCTAGGAGAAATGCCAGGATATGTGTCCCCTAAATTGTGGCTGTAATATGTATCAATGTTATTCATAACTATGTAAGCTTAAATCTTCACAAAGTGATCTGTGATAATGATATTTTCCGCAGTGAATATTTGCAAACTTTTGATCAGCAAAAAAGTTTATTTTCATTACATCTCTGAAAAGCAATTTACTTCTACTATTGATGAGGGGCTGGCAAAAGGTCCTCAAGTTGCCCTGAGACCACTCTTGACAATACTTTGCCCTGCTATGCAGGTCCTATGATTAAATGCTCAGATCCAATTTACCAAAACCACCAAGGTCACAGGTCATGTCAGGGTGTGAGTGAAACCAGTCTTGTCAGTGATATAACTTGGGTCTGGCATACAGGAGGAAAGTACTGCAGTTCATTGAGTTACCTCTCTACATGACAGTCTACTGTAGGCTCACTCTAAATTTTCAATCAAATTGTTGACCACTGTATTTAACATCATCAAAACAGTATTAATCTTAAAGAAAATATATCTCATAGTCCAACTGTTAAAAAATATAGGCACATGTGGGGCCGGAGAGATAGCATGGAGGTAAGGCGTTTGCTTTTCATGCAGAAGGTCATTGGTTCGAATCCCGGCGTCCCATAAGGTCCCCCGTGCCTGCCAGGAGCAATTTCTGAGCATGGAGCCAGGAGTAACTCCTGAGCACTGCCGGATGTGAAACAAAAACCACACAAAAAATATAGGCACATGAAATGAGAGAAGATACAAGGTTACACAGAGGCTATGTGAACAGGTCTATTTCAACTCAAGTTGTCCATGAGCGCTGGAAATCCAGAAGGTGAGAATAACTGTGATCAGTATCTGTCTGTTTTCCAAGTACATGTTCATGGGTACATTGCATTTGCGCTCTAAGATTTATCTCGGCTTCACTGGATATTCCCCAGAGTGGCTTTGACTTTAAGTGCATTTATAGGAACCTAGTGAGTTTAGGTCCTTCAGTAAATAGCAAAGTTCAGAGTGATTTTCCAAATTGTCATCTCCTAAATTGCTTTCACAATAATTTCACTGGTTGCATTCTATGCTTAATACATAGTTTGCTTTTGAATCAATAATAGATTGTTTTCAAAGATAAAAACAGATTTCAAAGTTATACATTTAAAATAGGTGATTTCGGGGCTTGAGCAATAGCACAGTGATAGGGCCTTTGCCTTGCATGAGGCCAATCTAGGACAAACATTGGTTCAATTCCCCTGCATCCCATTTGGTCCCCACAGACAGGAGCAAGTTTTGAGCACATAGCCAGGAGTAACACCTGAGAGTCACAGGGTGTGGCCCCAAAGCAAAATAAATAAATGACAATAAAAAAAAACAAAATAGGTGATGTCTTTCTCAACCAGAAAAATCATATGTGAAAAAAGTCTGGGTTCAAGTTAGTCTAATTTTCTCATGTGCCTTTTTTGCCTTAACTAATTCCTTAGTCTGAAAAGTAACCCTCATATATGGAACTTCTTTAGAACACATGATGTTTTATTTTTATTCTAAATTAAAAATGTACTTTTCACTAGTAACTCCCACCACTTTCTTTATACATGCTCTATTTTTTCCTACCTTCACCTTCATTTCCTCACATCATCTTGTTTTATTATCAATTTTTATGCTTTGATATTTTCTTATTTGTTCATTTTATATCCATATATTGATTGCAAGGATAGGTGAATTCAGCATTCTTTGTTTTCTCTTTGTTTTTGTTCTATTTGTTTATGTATTGGATGAGGACATGTTGGTGCTCTGGGCTTATTCCTGATTGTGTAGGTGAATAGGCAGTCCTGGTTGGCTCTTGTGATGATGAGAAGCGGGCTAAATATGGGTCAGATGCATGTAAAGGAAGCACCTTGTCACTAACTAATCTTTAAATTACCCCCTTATATTTTTTAATCTCTAACAATTAGAAAAAGTTTAAACATGTATTTTTATTAAACACTCTTTAATGTGTGTAGACATTACTTTTAAAAATAGGATTAATATATTTAGATGAATGAAATGCTATCCCTAATTTTGTAATACTATATCAATTTAAGTATTATTTGTTTTTATTTTTGTTTTTCGGTCACACCCGGCAGTGCTCAGGGGTTACTCCTGGCTCCATGCTCAGAAATTGCTCCTGGCCGGCACACAGAGGACCATATGGGGCATCGGGATTCGAACTGATGACCTTTTGCATGAAAGGCAAACGCCTTACCTCCATGCTATCTCCCGGCCCCCTTAAGTATTATTTTTATATGTCCTTCCACTGATTTACAACTTTATATTTAATGTTTTTATGTAAATTTTCATAGCTAATTATACTTGTAGTTTTAAGATAAAAGATAGAATCTTTCCACCAGATAAGTAATATGTAAATCATTTACTTTGTGAGACTTAATGCATTGAATTGAATTAATTTTCTTATTTCCTTACAACTTCCAAAATCTTTCCATAAAAACTGTTTTAATCTGTGACTCTAATCTGGATTTCCATCATTCAGAATAGGGTGTTCTTAATTTGATGATTTTTGTCCAGCCTTTGATTTTGAGTCTATGTTTGTTCTGACTAATCAGGAATGTTTTTTGTAGGCAGCAGAAGGTTGGATTCAGCTATGTGATACATTTACCACTGTGTCTCTTAAGAGGTACATTTAGTCCATTGACATTGAGAGAGATAATTGTCATGGATTTTGTGCCCTCTTTCTGTACAAGTTTGGTGTGTCTCTTGGTCTTGTCTTAAGTTAGACCTTTCAGTTTTTCTTTTCAGTCTGCTTTAGTGTTTGTAAAGTTTTTGAGCTATTGTTTATCCATGAAGGTACATATACTTCCTTAAAACTTGAAAATGAAACTGACTGGCTGCATTATTCTAGGGAGAGTATTCATTTCATTGTGTTTTGTCACTATATCTCAGCACTGACTTCTGACCTTGAGAGTTTCTTGTGGCAAGTCTGATGTAAATACTAAGGATGTTCCTTTGATCGAATTTCTCTTCTTGAAATTGCTGCTTTTAGAATGTATCCCTATCTGTGGGATTTATCATTGTGACTAGGTTGTATCTTGGGTGCTCTTCTTCAGGGATCTTTGAGCTGGTACTTTTTGGGTATGAAGGATTTGATTGCATGCTGTCCTTATCTCTGGGAGTTTCTTTGAAAAGATATACTTGACTGCTGATTTTCCCTGGGGATTTTTCCTGGGTCTTTGGGACTCCAATTCTTATGTTGTTTCTTTTTAGATTATTACAATTTTCTATTTTCAAATGTTCATATTCTTTGAGTAATTTTTCTATTGTCTGATCATTTGCTTTAAGGCTCTTTTTCAATTTCTTCTGCTGTATAAAGTTGTTATGCATCTCAGCTTCTAACTCACTGATTGTATCCTCAGCTGCTATTACCCAATTCGAGAGGCTTTAATTGATGTTTTCATTTTTTGCTGAGTTTTGCAGACCTGTTATTTCAGTTTAGAGTTTACTGATTTCTATCTTCATATTCTATTGATTATTCTTATTTATGTTCTATTCAACTTGACCAATGTTTTCTTTGACTTCTATGGGCATCCTCCATATTTCTTCTCTAAACTCCTTATCTGAAGGACTAAATAGGTAGTTGGCAGGTTTTGGCTCATCATAGCTACCATTTTCATTCTCTATGCATGGTGTTGGCCTGTGTTGTTTCCCCATTTTGACAATTGTAGTGTGAATTTTTCTATGTGTTATGGTGGTATTCATTGCTAAATGATATACTCATCCATATTTCTTCTCTAAAGTCCATATCTGAGAGACTAACTTGGTGGTTGGCTAATTTGGAGACATCAGAGGTGCCTCTTGATTCTCTATGGCTGATGTTATTTCCCCCATTGTCATTCTCTATGGCTGTGTTATTTCCCCCATTGTCTCCTTTGTATTGTGCGTTTTTCTACATGTTTTAGTAGTATTCATTGGCTAGATGATGTGCTCGACTGTGAGTCAAAGCAGAGAGGCTGCATTTCTCTTGTTAACCCTTTGTGGAAATGGCGACTTACCTCTAAAGAAGATGAGCCTACAGAGAAGAATGCCAATGAATATCAAGCCCAAACCGAAGCAAGCATATAGCTATTGTAAAACTGATAGTAGGGATATCTTCAAATTTAACCACTAATAACAACACACAATGAGCATTTGTGTGCAGATCCTTGAAAACTTCATGTTTTATTTGAACTTCTTAAATTTTATGTTTAAAAAGTGTCTAGTTAAATCAACTGCCTACTATTTTGGATCTATTATCTTTAATACTGCATTGTAAGAATTTTTATATAGAGAGAATATATATGCATCAAAATAGACACTCTCTTCCTTGATGTATGATTAGTAAATATTTTCCATTTTTAGAATTGCCAGTTCACCATCATTCACTGTCTTTTATTTATTATTTAGTTCCTTTTGAGTATATTTGGATCATTCCTGGCTATGGATTGAGAAATCACTCCTGCTGGCTTGTGGCATCATATGGGAAGTTAGAGAGTGAATCTGGGTCGGCCATGTTAAAGCTGAATATCCTACCTGCTATGCTATCCCATTGGCCCCAATGTCTTTGATTTTAATTTACTTAATTATTTTTAGTTTTAAGCCACACCAGTGGTATTCTGCACTTATTCTTTTCTTTTTATTATTGTACCACACTTTCTGTGCTCAGTGGATTTTCTTGGCACTGCACTCATGAATTAGTCCTGGTAGTGCTCAGGGGACCATATGAGATGTTGTGGGACAAAAACATGTTGGCAACATGCAAGACAGCTGCTCTACACAGTGCAATATTGCATCAGCACCATCTGGGTTTACTCTTGTATCTGTGTTAAGGGATCACACCTAGCAGGGCTCACTGGTTGCTGCTTGATTATACCTAAATTAGCTACATGCAGGTTAACACTAATCTAGCCTCATAGGCCCTGTCACCTATAATGTCTATAAGTGCACGAAGATGTTGCTGTTTAATTCACATTTTCTATGTTTTACCTTTTTGGCTATAACTTTATTATAATACCTCATACAGCTCAATCCAAGGTCATTTAAAGCTTTCCTTTTCTTTTTGATTGAATTGATATTCTCTGCTCTTATGTAAATCAGCACTGTGCACACTTTTAGAGTTCTGTTTACTTATAGTGAAGAATAGACCAAGTTCATTTACTGGTGTAAAATTTAGTTGGTCACAAGATGCTCAATGGGCTATAATAATTTCCTAATATATTTTTCCCTCAGAACCAGGGGCAGAATAGGATTGGAAGCCTGGGACTCTTGCTACAGTGATTAATAACAATATGCTTTAATGCCTTAATTTTACCAAGTATAAAATAACTTTACACCTTCTTTGTTTACAGTGGAACTTGAAACAAATGGTGGACACTCTAATTTTAAACCTCGGTGTTCATTCACACTGGATACCATATACAATGCTCATTATGACAATGACTCAATCAAATACTCTACTCACTTCTTTTTGTTTATGTCTTCTATTAGGACCCAAAGCATATGATCATTCAGACCACTTGAACATGCAATGATGCACCATAAACTTAAATTGCACGTCCCATTAATAGAACATATTTTGGCCAACCAATACTTTTTTTTTCATTTTTCTTTCCCTTTTATCTCTCTTTCACTCTTCTTTCCTCCACCTTTCTCCCCCTCTTTCTTTTATTATTCTATGTTAAATAAATTCAATTAAATTCAATCATGCTAAATAAAGCCCTCTCTGTCAGTTGCTCCTTAAGAAAGGTAGTTCTATACTTAAGATGCAGCAAATGATACTACTTAGGGTAGTCACACCCTACTGTCCTCACTACCACATTACTTAGTAGTCTAGACACAAAAACTTTGGCTATTCTTAAAAGCTCAAGCTACTATATAACGCTGATGCCTCTATCTAGCAAATACCACCACCATCAGTGATGAAGAACCTTGAATGTGGAAAACCCACCAATACTGATGCACAGGCCTAACCCATTTTAACTCAATTTTACCATATTCACTTATTCTTCTCTTCGTTTCTCTCGTATCTTTTGTTTTCCCCTTCTTTATCTCCTATTCCATATCTTAGCCAATTATTAATCTTTTCTTAACCCAATTAATTCTTAAGATCTCAGACCCAGCCCATGAGGGTTAGGCCTCCAACAAAAACCCAAGAATAGGAATCTAATGTCTGCATATATGTGCGCATGAATTTGTTAACAGTGAACTCCTGTCTGATTGCCAAACTTAAAACGTAAACAAGCCATGCCAAAAGTGTATATAGCCCCTCCTAGATATTATTTCTCTTCTCAACATCAGAAACCCCACTATTCTCTTACCCCCCGCCCTGATCCATTATTATTCTTTGTTTAACCCTATCTACCCTCAGTTCTCAACCCACTAGGTACGGCGACCAAGCATCTGAAACACCACCCAGTTCCCAAATCAAAAAGACTATCCCCCAGTCCCACATCTCTTGCCTCAGCAAGAAACTACAACCAACACTACTGCTGACTCATGCCTTATGGACCTTCTTCCCATCCTCCTAATTGTGCACTGTTGTGTGCTACCAATTTAGCCCCAGAAGGACCCCCAGCCCAAGGACTTTACCTTATCTCTTATGGCTATAAAACATTCCTTAAACTCAACAAGACACAATGTGTGATAAAAAATTGCCCTGGATTACACCCCCCCATAAGAATATCTCAAAAAAATTAATGGAGAAGCCTGTATTTCCTTTCTATATTTGATGCCACTATAATAATACACCCTAGTCTATTTATACCCAAATGTAAGTTAACTTCTTAAATAACAACATTTTTTCTTTAATTTTTTAAATTTACTTTTATTTAGTCCTTTTTTCTATTACATATTACATAGAAGAGCTAAATACACATATATGTGTGTGCATTATATATATATATATATATATATATATTCTTTTTATTTCAATTTTCACCAGATTTGACTCTGCTTGGTACGAAAAATCTACAAGAAAAAGTATAAAAGCTGCCGCTAAAACCAGGGCACAGAGAATGTGTACACTAACATTTTGTCTTCAGTTCCACCAGCAATATATCTTGACATAAGCACTCTAAAAAAGGGAAAATCTCATACAAAGAAACAAACTCTTATCTACTATGGATAAGGATCCATACATTTCGTAATCCAGGGAAGCCTCCCACCCTGAGGATGTGCCATGTGGACCAAACTTACTCTCCACATGATTGGACAGAAACTATCCAATCCAGAAGCCCAGATCCCAGGAACCAACACAGGTCCTAACACCAGCACCAGGAGTCAAATTCCTCCTGGGAAATTCCTAATGTCGGTCTGGCACCAACTTGCAACAGTTTTGATATCACATCCTGACATGAAGGATTAGCAACAACTTGATCAAAGAGAGTGTTGCCCTATTTCATCATCAACCGGTCTGATGAAATCAGGAGACATGACATTCTTTGCTCTGTGCAAAAACCAAAATCGCTAACAACAGAAGAGTGACCTTGACAAACATGGACTGGACAGAACCTATTGATGATTCAATGAGAAATGCTGAGGCTTTGGCCTAGGATTTGTA
>PVKC010043302.1:0-11795 GCA_004027635.1 Crocidura indochinensis | reverse complement strand
CCTTAAATTTCTTTAGTACTTCTATTTTTCTCTTTTATTTTAAGATACTCCAGCTGCTTCCCATATTGTGTTCCTCCAGTCTGTGGTTCTTTTATTTTAACATGTACCATTTTCATTTCCCAAAACACCAGGCAATTTATCATAACATAAAAAAATAAATAAATTTCAGCAGAAACACGAAGCACATTTCTTTCTCCAGGAAATTTTCCCATTCTTAAGCACTAGAAGAGAAAACCCAGTGGCTCTTTCGGCAAACATATGTATCAATACGTACATTAATCATATCACTTTGAGAAACAGGCCCAACTGTTCTGGAATCCCTTATGATAGAGAATAAAAAAACAGGACTTTGAAGATTGGTCAAATCTCTCCAATCACTGAACCAATTCAAAGCTTTTAAAGTTCACAATGCTTCCCACTTTGAACAAAATAAGCATGGTAGCTACTAAATTGTTCTCAAGGAGGCATTTAACTTTTTCTCCTTATTAAATAACTGTGATTCCCAGATGAATCCTATAACACATGTCATCAAAAGTAGAGACTTAGTGCCACTTTATGCAAAATCATGTCATGTCTTATTCCTAAAGTGTTACAAGTGTTTAGGGATTTCTATTAAGAGTAAGAAAGGGAATTAAAACTAATGGAAGGAGGAAGTGATACTTGTAGTTGTAAAGTTTGAGGTAAGGTAAGGTTGTACTTGCAGAGTTTCTGGGTACACTATCACTTCATTTTTGTTGGAGGAAACAGTTCAGCTGATATTGAGGGGAAATGATATAATTGGGTGAGTGGATTCAGTCTATATTTTCTAGAAGAATCTCACTGTTGCAGTGGAAGCTTTAAACTACTAAATGGAATAGAGAACGAGTAAGTTTTGGATCTATTTTTAGATGTGGGGTCTCCATCAGTAAGTCTATGCATCTTGGTACTTGGCCACACTAGGGATGCAGTTAGTCCAATTGGGATGTGGAGCATCAGAGCATAACACATCAGAACATGTGATTCTCAGACCTGGAACAAATGAGAAAGTATTAAATTTTCTTCTCATTTTAAATTAAAACAGGAATATGCTATATACCCAATAAAACACAGAAACAATTCATGTGTATCTTCATGATTATTTGAGATATAAGTTTATACACACAATATGTTGATACAAATAGACTTCAGCACCTGGAAGTCTCCTGGGAGCCCCTTTTAAGTTAGCATTGGCTGAATCTACCCAGGACACCTCTAGGAATTCATGAGTCCAACTCTATGAGTTCCTCCTTTGATACTAAATTACACAATGTAAACATTTATCTATACATTATTATTGAGAATTGCCTTTTATTTAAATAATCAAAAAAGTTTGACTGGTTTTCTCAGATTTACAGAGTATACATCTAATAATAGTAATAACAACAACAACAATAATAAAATATATTTTGGCTTGATTTTGTATATGTGCTCCAATTTATCTTCTTCTACTTATCTTCTCTCTTAATTGCTTTATTTAAGCTCTATGTTACAAAATTGTTAATTTAGAGGTGTCAGTCTACCATCCATGACCAGTGAACCCAGGAAATTTGCTTCTTTCTCTCTGTCTCTTTCTCCTCTTTGATACTGTGGTTTGCACTATTGTTAATGGAGAGATGCCTTGCATATCACTTTCTCCTCTTTCAGCACCCAATTCTTGTCCTGACCAATCAGTTTCAAGTAGACCAAGTAGAGTTTCTCTTCTCTAACTGCACTCACCATTCTTTGTGGCAAGCTTCTTACCCTGGACTGGACTTCCTGATCCTAAATTCTACTCTATCTAGATATTGTTACCATACTATCTCTTTTTTTCCCCCTTGTATTCCACAAATGAGTGCGATTGTTCTATGTCTTTATCTTTCCTTCTGGCTCATTTTACTCAGCAAAATAATCTTTATGTCCATTCATGTATAAGCAAATTTCATGACTTAATTTTTCTTAACTGCTATATAGTATTTCACTATGTAGATGAACTCATTTAGCACTCATTTGTTGTTGAGATCTTGGACTGTTTCTAGATCTGGCTGTTGCAAATAGTGCTGTGATGAACATAGGGGAGCAGAAGGCATTTTTGATTTGTGTTTTTCTGCTCCTGGGTATAAACCTAGTAGTATTGCTGGATCATACGGAAACTCATCTTCTAGTCTTTTGAGCAATGTCCATATTGTTTTCCAAAAGGGCTTGACCAGTCTGCATTTTCACCAGCAGCAAATAAGAGTTCCTTTCTCCCACATCCATGCTAACACTGGTTGTTCTTGGATTTATATAAGTATATATTTATATAGTATATTATATACATTATATTGTATTCTATAGCATATATTTATATCTATTTATCTATATGTATATGTATATAATAAGTACTATACTCTGTGGTGTGAGATGATATTTCATTTTTGTCTTGATTTGTATCACACTAATGATTAGTAATGTGGAACATTGTTTCATGTGTCTTTTGAGCATCTTTATTCTTTGAGGAAATATCTATTCATTTCTTCTCTTCATTTTTTATGGGATTAGATGTTTTTACCTTGCAAAATTCAATCAGTATCTTGTATATCTTAGATATTAGCCTTTTATTAGGTGGTTATTGAGTGAATAGCTTCTCCCAATACATAGGTAGCCTTTCTATCCTAGTCAATATTTTCTTTGAACTGCAGAAGCTTTTAAGTTTAATGTAGTCCCATTTATCTTTGTATCTGCTTGCTTGGCCAATGGTATTTCATTCTTAAATATGCCTTTAGCTTCAATGTCGTGGACTGTTCTGCCTATGTTTTTTATATAGTTATGATTTCAGTCTGATGTTTGTGCATTATATTAAAGAGAGGTCTGAGTTCCCTTCTTTGCATGTTAGTTGACCAGTTTTTCTAGCACCACTTGTTGAAGAGGCTTCCTTATCACTTTGTTAAGACTTAGGTAGTTGACTAGGGAACTGACAAAACTGTATACCCTTGGCACTGAGTACTAAATTTAGACAAAATGTGAAAGTGTCCTTTAAGCTTTCTAGTCTTCAGTGCATACAAACCTGAAACTATTACATTAATGTTTTAATCAGATTTGCAGCTGACCTGAATATGTCAGGAAGATTGTGCAGAAAAAGAAGGACCTAGAAAACTCATCTTATTCTCCGAAGTATTTTTACAACTGTTGTTTACCTTTTGCTTCTCGCCTTTCCCAATGCTAAGTGATATTCCCATTAAAGTATTTTTATTATTAAATCAAAAGTAACAGTAAACAGGAAAAAGAGCATCAATTTCTGATAATGTCTCCGACCCAGAGTCTCTACAAAGAAGAGCTGCTACCACGGTGATGTCATTCAACCATTGACAATATAGTTTATACCTATGTGGGTAGGGCTGGATAAGCTGAAAATCTAAATATCATTTTGAAAATCAAATACAATTTTATTAATGTTTTAAATGAATGGAGCATCAGAGTAGATAGAGAAATAAATTCTGAGGAATCTCCATATTGTTTTCCAAAAAGGCTGGATGAGTCTACACTTCCACCAATAGTGAATGAAAGCCCCTTTCTTCTCACATACATGCCATCATTGACCAACCACATTTCTTATGGACTTTTGTTGAAATCCCTGTTTTCCAAGTTCTTTGGACAACAGTTCTACTTAGTATCCCAGAATAAATATTATGGAACCTATCTTTCTATTTTATTTTATTTATTTTTATTTATTTATTTATTTATTTATTTTTTTTTTTTTTTGGTTTTTGGGCCATACCTGGTGACGCTCAGGGGTTGCTCCTGGCTATTTGCTCAGAAGTTGCTCCTGGCAGGCACGAGGGACCATATGGGGAACCGGGGGATCAAACCGTGGTCCGTCCTAGGTTAGCGCAGGGACCTTACCTCCAGCGCCACCGCCCGGCCCCTATCTTTCTATTTTAACAAGTATAACATTTAACTGATAGATTGCCATGAATTCTTATGGTCATTTCTTGATTTCTTGTATCTTATCTTTATTCTGCTTAAGCACAAATAAAACATTTCCCCCTGACCTTTTTAACATAAAATATAGATTTTATTATATTTCTACTTTTCTTTTTTTTTTTGGATGGGGGGCCACACCCAGTGATGCTCAGGGATTACTCCTGGCTATGCATTCAGAAGTCACTCCTGGCTTGGGGGACCATATGGGAAACCGGGGGATAGAAACGCCGTTCTTCCTAGGCTATCGCAGGCAAGGCAGGCACCTTACCTCCAGTGCCACCACCCGGCCCCATATTTCTACTTTTCTAAAGTATAAAAATGGCAAGGATTGATAATGATTGATTGCAAGGAAAGCAAAATTACTAATTCTTTTGTACTAAGATTCAGTCATTTTTCTGGTACTCACCACTAATTTCCTAAACAATGCATTTTTTCTAACTAGTCCCACTTCCCTCTATATAACTCAGATATTATATTTAGGGCCACATTTATCCCAGACAAATTCACTTTTTCCTTATTTCATATTCCCAACTTTTATTTCTGCACATCAATAGTCATGTGAAAAACTCTGGCTAGATTTTTTTGTAGAACAATTTAAATTTTTGTTAATGCTTCTGAAAAATGAATTGGCCTAGAGGAAAAGGAGTATCTATTGTTTCTGAAAATATCATTTAAGCCTTTTTTTCTTCTTTTTTGTTTGTTTATTTTGTTTTTGTTTTTGGTATTGGTTTTGATTTTTGGGCCACACCTGGTAAAGCTCAGGAGTTACTCCTAGCTATGCACTCAGAAATCGCTCTGTCTTGGGGACCATATGGAATGCTGGGGGATCGAACCTCAGTTCGTCCTACGTTAGTGCAGGGCAGATGCCCTCCTACTTGCATGACTGCTCTGGCTCCAAGCCTTTTTATTACAAATATAGAACCATATGAGAACCATATGGATGCTGGGAATTGAACCCTAGTGGGATGCTATCAGGGCAAACATCCTTAGTACTAAGGACATTTAACTTTATTGGTCTAACTTCTTTTAGAGTTGAATGACCTTCTTGGACACATAAATTCTGTTGGGCTGAATTTGATAAGATTTACTTGTCACAGTGTAAAGTCTGGAAAGTTTAGCCAGTTCTTCTTTCTTTCATAGTCTCTCAATGTGAAACATTAATGTGAAATTGCTAATGCGAAACATTAGCAGTGTGCCTGCTGGGGAGTAGAAAGAGATGGAACTCTCAGTTCTGCTTCAGTTCTGGACACTAGTAATGTAGTAACATTAGTCACCGTAAAGCATCATTAGGAGTGCAATGTAGGGACAGAGAGTTGGGATAAGCCCTGAAACATGTATTTAAGTGTTTTGTTGGTGATGATTTTTAACTGAATTTAGTTAAGCTGTAAAAGTTAATGGTTTTTGCTTAGCCATATCTCATGCATTTTGGAATATTTTCAGTCAATATTTTTAATATGTAATTTCATTTCTCATTGCATATTAGTTGATACATGTACAATTATATCATAATACTGATATTTTCTATGAATTATTTTTCTTATTAGCTTCATTGATAATAAGATAATAAGGCACTATCATTTTTTTCTGTTTTAAATTTTCAAAAAATACCTTTGTAATTCCATGACATGATATTTTATTATATTGTTATCAGTCTAAAAACATTCTCTACTAGATGCACAATTATTTCATGTCCTATTCAAAAAAATTATTTAATACTGACACTTAAAATGTCTAATTTTCTGTTGACATGTTAAATTGTTACATTTTGCATCAAATTCTTTTTCTGTTCTTTGTTTGTTTGTTTGTTTTTTGGGCCACACCCCATGACGCTCAGGGGTTACTTTGGCTATGTGCTCAGAATTTGCTCCTGGCTCTGGGGACCATATGGGATGCCAGG
The DNA here is from genome assembly GCA_004027635.1 of Crocidura indochinensis. NCBI lineage: Eukaryota > Metazoa > Chordata > Mammalia > Eulipotyphla > Soricidae > Crocidura > Crocidura indochinensis. The sequence continues at coordinate 5,941 of PVKC010043302.1, read as the reverse complement.
GATTGAACTGCGGTTTTCTGTCTTAGGTCAGCTGTGTCCAAGGCAAATACCCTACTGCTGCACCACTGCTCTGACCCCAGATTTTACATCTAATTTTTTTTTCTTGGTTTTTGGGCCACACCCGGCTGCGCTCAGGAGTTACTCCTGGCTCTATGCTCAGAAATCGCTTCTGGCAGGCTTGGGAGACCATATGGGATGCTGGGATTTGAACCACAATCCTTCAGCGTTTAAGGCAAATGCCCTACTGCTTCACTACCTCTTCGGCCCCTTACATCTAATTCTTATGCATAAGTAGCAAAGTAAAAATAAAATACAATAGTAGTTTTGATAGTTTTTTTTGTTTTTTTTTTGTTTGTTTGTTTTTGGGGGGGGGGTCACACCCGGCAGTGCTCAGGGGTTACTCCTGGCTCCATGCTCAGAAATTGCTCCTGGCAGGCACGGGGGACCATATGGGGCACCGGGATTCAAACCAATGACCTTTTGCATGAAAGACAAACGCCTTACCTCCATGCTATCTCCCGGGCCCCAGTTTTGATAGTTTTAAAGCATTTTCCTTTTCATTATTTTGGATCACTTGCTTTTTAGTACAATATTTTCCTTTGTACTATCAAGAGCTATATTAATGTGGTATATTAAAAGAATCACCCATTGTTGTCTCGAGGGTTTCTTCCAAATTTTAAAATCTAATGTACTTTTTAAGGCAGTAGCAACCATCACACTACTGCCACATGACTGCCAGAGATTTTAAGATTCAAATTTATTTCACAGATTAATTAAAGTGTGGGGATAAATATTCTTCCTAGCAAATATTTGAAATTTGGTGATTGTGAAAAATTTTGAAAATATTATATGTTTACATATTATACTTGATATGTAGCCAATTGAGAGCAAAATGTGTTATGGCATCAGATGGTGCTTTGGTGATTCATACTGGAAGTAGGATGTGAAATCAGGAGAGTAGGAAGCTTCCAGACAAAATACTTATGAAAGATGTAGATGGCCTTCTAGGGCACCAGCTGTGCCAAAGGAAAGATAACATATGAATTGCCATGAAAATATCATACAACAGGACAAGGACAAAATATTTCCCTTTTTCATCCATATTAAAACTTAATGACTTATTATCTCAATTTTTGTTGTTCATTGATCATAGTTCTGGTCCTCAGAAAAGAATGGAAAGATTTATAAATCTAAAAAATTCAATTATATGAACTTATATTCTTAACATTATGATAGCTTTCATTACTGAGTAGTGGATTAAGAATAGCTTAATTATATTTGACCAGCGAAGTATTGGTAGCAACTTTTGGAAGAACTTTTTATGAAAGCTGAAAGCAACTCAAAGCAAAGCCTTAATATAAAGGCTTTATTAAAAGCCTTTGATAAAGGCTTTGATTACTATAAGCTCAAACACAGGTTATTTAGCACATTTAATTTTGTTCAATATCTAAATTAATTTACTTTTGTGAATCCCACCCTCACACTCTACTCCCTCCACGACATAGATGAATAATAGTTGCCACTTTCTTTCTTCAAAGGAAGGTAATTTAAATATACTGCATGCTTCAAAGGTTTGTTATAGACTCATTTATAATTTCTGTATTCTTCTTGAATGGACAAATCCATATCAAAACAGAATATACAACTGGTATCTTTATGGTTACATTTCTTTGTCTTTTTGCTTATTTTCTCTGGAAATATTTGATGCTAGGTTGAGATCTTTTTAGTCTTTTTATTTGGCTTATTTGAAATCAATGATAACAAAGTAATTTATCTTTTACCTTGTTAATCCTGTGGGCTTAGTTTATATACCTTGAATTTCTATAACAAAATGTTGGAGATTCTTCAGATGGAAGCATGTACCTCAGATTCTCGGAGGTTCAACCAGTCTACTTGGGTTTATCTGAAATTAAAAGGTATATTTAAGCATGTCACTCATTTATTTGGCAATTGGATAGCGGAATTACTCTTTTAACTTTGTCATACCTGGCTATATTAGGAAAAGGGATAGACTGCTTTCCCATTTTCTTTCCCCAGCGGCATGGCATATGCAAACTGATCATACAAATAAAAGCAGAGAAAGAGAAAGAAACAGGGACACTTTAACTATAAATGCAGAGTTTTAATGAAGAATTAATGCTGGAAAAGTTAGGTTTGAGGATCTTTCTTTTTGTGGTGTCATATGCACACCATGAAAGTAATCTATCAGACAAACACAAAAGGACCATGAAAAAGAGAAACAAAGGGTATTAGGTTTTAAGGAGAAGGAGGGAAGAAAGTTAAGGTATTGTGGAAAGAAATCGATACCACAAACTGGGAAAGGTGGCCCCATTAAATTATGGAATAGCCAAATGATTCACAACAATAAAAGGTGGAAAATTAGTTGAAAGAGTAGAATACTGAAATATTTCTACAACTCTACTCTAAACAGGTTGTAGACTATGTCATAAAGTAAGCAAATGGTCTGCTTTGTACTTTTATCAAGGTTTACTGTGTAATTGAATAACTATTTTGCTATTAATTATTTCATTAATATTATAGCACTGTGACATATCAATAATTTTTTTATAAAATATAATTAATTTTAATGAATTCCCACATATTAGACAATTGACCAAAGTGATTGATCAAGATTTTATGTTTACCAGATTCGTAATTCAGACACAGGAAATTAAAGAGTAAAGAAGACAGTTGACCAGTTGCCTGAACAGTAAAGTAAAGCTGACTTAATGTCAGAAATGGGTTTGGCAGGATATAGAATTAAGAGGAAAGCACACTGATAGTCTCTGCTCAGAATCTGTGACTTCCTAGATCTACCTATTGATACTTTTGGGAAGCATCTTCTCTGAATAACTTAAATTTAAAGTGACTTAAAATCTATGACGCTATAGATATTTTTGAGTACATTACATAATTATTTCTATCGTTTGAGTCTTTATAGTGTGTATTCTGGCTTGAGTCATATGCCTCGTATGGAAGAAAACTCTGACTCAATGCCTATCTCTAAGAAACCCAAAGTCCTGTAGGGAAGACAGAGAAAATAAAGTTAGAATACACAGGACACATTTTTCATGAATTGATTCAGAGAAAGAAATGTGAGAACAGATGAACAGAGATCTAATATCGCAAGAACCCATAGTAGAGGACTGGAGAGATTACATTTGCCTTGCACACGACCGACCCAAGGTAGACATGGGTTCGATCCCTGGCATCCCATATAGTCCCTCGAGGCTGTCAGGAACCATTTCTGAGCACAGAGCCAGTAATAACCCCTGAGCACTTTTGGGTGTTCCCCCCCAACACACACACGCACAAAAGAGTCTGAAGTAGCATAAAGGGAATATCAGGATTACTTTTGACCAAGAGCTATAAAGGCAGTAGAGGGTCAGAGAAGACTATTTTGTTCTGCTCAGAATTAATTTTTCTTCTTGTCTAATGGGTAGCTTTATTACAGATTACTTCCAGTACAAGGTATACATTAAACTCCCATGGATACAATATATTAATAACATGTGCCATATAAAAACAGAGAGATGTTCATCCACTTCCCTATGCATTTCTGCATAATTTTGGTGATAGAGTGTATCATCTCATCAAATACTCATTTCTATGGAAAGGTGTATTTCCCATAATAGTGAAAACATCATATATGATCTTATTCCAGGTTTATCTCTGTCTCTGTTTTGTGGGAAAAATAGTGTTCCATTGATTTTTCCTTCTCTCAGTGGATTGAATTTTTCACAAGACCAATATGCATTTTTATACCCAGAAAAATTTCCAGGGAGGGAATGTAGCAATGAACATAGACTCTGAATTCTTGGGTCTTTATTTCAGTTTTTAGTATGGTTCTCTGCAGTGTCTGTCTCTCTCTGAAGGAATGTTCAGATTGGATATAAAGATTATGCTTGAAGCTAACGTCCTATCGATTACTGAGAATAGTTACACACTCATAATACCAATATAGTCCAAAATTGAGAATAAAATCTGCCTAAATTAAGCAGCCTACTGATGCCTAGATGTTGGTGAAAGAAATAAATCTCTATTAGTATTTATTATTCATATTTTATTGCATCTTGAATCTTTTCTATTTAATATTAAGATTTTCTATGTAAGGTAAATACAACTGTGGAAATAAGGAAATTGCAAAAAATGAAAAAAATGACTCAATAAAAATAATAAAAATTATCTATCTCTGAGACCGGAGCAATAGCACAGTGGTAAGGCATTTGCCTTGCACACAACCAACACAGGACTGACCTCGGTTCGAATCCCCGAATCCCATATGGTCTCCCGAGCCCGCTAGGAACTACTTCTGAGCACAGAGCCGAAAGTAACCCCTGAGCCGAGTGTGACCCCCCCAAAAAAAACCAAACCAAAAAATAACCCATTTCTTCCTATGTGAAGTTGAAAATGACTGTAATTGACAAGTGGTCATCACTGGCAGGCTTGCCAATATGGTTGGCTGATTTACATCTTGCTTTTCTCTCTTACCTTATACATCTTGCTATTCTTATTATTATCTTATCAATTATCTTATTGATATTATCTTATTGAAAAATGGCCTATTCATGAGACCACTGATGGCTGCGTAGGAGATCCTAATGCTTGGATAGTCCAGGTGTGTTTCTGTCTATCTCATTATCTGTAGCTGACCTCTTCTGAACATGGAATTGAAGGTGCCAATCAGATGGACTCTACTAAGATCCTAGCAAGTAAAGAAAATTCTCAAGGATGATGACTGCATGATGAGTGATGATGGTGGTTTTTTAATTGACGGGCTTGAAAGGAGCATATGTCATTTTGACTTACTTTACACAGACTAGGACACAGTCATCTGTGTACTTTTGTCATCAACAAAGCTTGAGAGATAAAGATTAGTTATGTATGGTATATGAATAGGAAACAAGAGTTAGTTAACAATTAGTTCACAAGTATAGGAAACAAGTTGAGTTAATTAACAATTAGTGCCTTCCACAGAGTACTTCCTTTTTGCAAATATAGCAGTTTTCCTAGTGTTCTTGATGTAGTTTGAAAGCACACTCAACTTTATTATGTGAGAGGGAAGCAAAATTACAGTCACCACACCAACTTTTCTCTCAACGTGTTAGGCAGTCAATACAATACATAGTGAACAATAGAGCAAAGAACATTTGCAGCAAAAGTTCCAGTCAGAAAAAGATGTTTTTTTCTTTTGTCTGTAATAATCACAGCACCTTGCCTGAAGGGCTTTGAAGAGCACATCAGAGTTCTCAACAGAGTCTCAATTCCCTTCACCCCTACCTCCGTAGAAGCACCTCCATGATGTCTGGTTTCACCTTCAGAGAGTCTTAATATCTTCCTCCTTCACATTGGAGAATGTTTTGCCCTGGGAGATAGCAACTTTATCAGTTCATTTTCTGCCTATGTAACCTTTTCTAGGAGAACTGTGGGAATTTGTGTCACGGCCCAATTCAGGAGTGAAAAACTCCTGAATGATTTCATAGCGATCAGAAAAGTCTACATGGAGTTTGTCACCAAAGCTAACCCCTTGTCAGAATGGTCTGAGCATGAAATCTTGAGGCTGTGACAATTTTCACCCTTTTTCCCCTTTAAGAAAATTCGGGCATCAAAATTCCCTTCCTTCAGTCAAAGGAATAACAGTACCAAACCGCCAGGAAAACCTGATGCACCCCGGCTGGGCAGTCTCTCTGGCTTGGTGCCAGGGAAGTTTTCCTTTTTCCTCCAAGCTCAATAATGCATAGTTAGTTTCCATGCTTTTACCCAAAACACAATACATCTCCTCTCTACCTGATAATTGCTATTTACTCAATATTTTCTCACTTCCCCATAGCTACCTGCCTTTCTCAATCCCTGAATATTACCTAGGTTTCACTCCTTTTGTTTCTGTCAAAACTAGTTGAACCCCAAAAAACAGAAATTCCTTCCCATCTCCTGCGCCTGG
>PVKC010043301.1:0-11802 GCA_004027635.1 Crocidura indochinensis | reverse complement strand
GCAGCGTAGTGAAGCGGAGCGGCCGTGCTCTTCTGCATCCTATGATTAGCCCACTCCCACGATGTCCGGATGTCAGCAGAGGACAAAGAAACACAAAGAAAAGACAAGACTTACAGTTCTTAGCAGTCAGCCCTACTGGGCAGGCGTGGATACCGAGAAATTCCCAGCCTGACCAGGAAAATATCTTAAAATGTAGTGTTGGCATAACTGGTCAGTCACTTGCAAAAAATGGACTCAGACCTCCAGCTAACACCATGCACAAAGATTAAATGCAAATAAATTAAAGACATTGATATTAGACTTGAAACCATGAGGTATGTAGAACAACACTTTGGTAAAACATCTCAGGACATTGAACTGAAGGCATCTTCAAGGAAGAAACAGAACCCTCTAAACAAGTTGAAGCAAAGATAAACAAATGGAACTATATTAAACTGAGAAGACTGCATCTCAAAGAAAATAATGCCTAGGATACAAAAGCCACCCACAGAATGGGAAAACCTATTCCCCCAATAACCATCAGATAAGGAGATAATATTTAAGATAAACAAGTTACTGACAGAACTTAATAAGTAAAAATATATAACCTTATTAAAATTGGGAAAAGAAATGAACACTTTCTCAAAGAAGAAATATAAATGGCCAAAAGACACATGAAATATGCCCCAAATCACTAATCATCAAAGAGATGCAAATCAAAACAACAATGAGGTACCACATCTCACACCACAGATACTGGCACACATCACAAAGCACAAGAAATATCCGTGCTGGCAGGGATGTGGAGAGAAAGGAACTCTCATTCACTGCCGGTGGGAATATTGTCTAGTCCAACCCCTATGATAAACTATATGGAGATTCCTCAGAACCTGGAAATTGAGCTCCTATTTGATCTGACTATACCATTCCTAGGGATATACCCCCAGAACACAAAAATCCAATACAAAAATTCCCTATATTTATCACCTAATATTCATCACAGCACTTTTTACAATAGTCAGAGACTGGAAACAACCAAGATGCCCTTTAACAGATGAATGGCTAAAGAAAATATTGTACATATACACAATCAAGTACAGCTGTCAGGAGAGATGAAATCATGAAATTTTACAATACATGGATGTACATGGAATCTATGATGGTGAGTGATATTGGTTAGAGGAAAAGAGAGACACGGAATAGTTCTAAGAAAAATTAAAGACATTGAAATAACTCCCAGGGTTAAGGTAGGGAAGGACAACTCAACTTGTGATGAAGCTCATCACAAGGAGTGGTGAGTGCAGTTAGAGAAATAACTACATTAAGAACTATCATAACAATGTCAGTGAGTGAGAGATGTAGACAGCCTGTCTCAAATACAGACAAGTTGTCGGGGAGGGAAGAGATAGGGCCATTGGTGATGGGAAGTTTGCATGGGTGAAGGGTGGTATTCTTGGTATGACTGAAAATTATATTTGTAATCATGGAGTTTAAATAAATTATTTAATAAAAAATTGCTTTCATGTACATTATCAGATAATTTAGGCTATAACTCAAAGTTGCATAATACAAAATTAGCTGTTGCTTGAATCATGGTATCTTGTATGTTTTTTTTTAATTTTTTATTTTTAATTATGAGAACAAAGATGCAAAGAAAGAGGACAAGGTAAAGGTACAGTGGGAGGACGATCACCCATAAACAGAATTCACAGAATTCTCGAGTCCCCTTGCTGATATGGAATTCAGGGGTTTCAAGGTTCGCTCCGCGGCCGCGCTTTTTGGGTATGAGGCCTGGAGAGGTTACGGTCCATAGTACCGCTCAGCAGAGAGGAGGAGAGAAGAGGCAGAGGCATGGCTGGTGGTGGTCTTTATGTTTCTGGGATCCCCAATCACATGGCTCGATTGGCCCCACGTGGGTAGAGTAGGACCATCTTACCGGTGGGGGTCCCCGTAGTTCGGCTTGGCAGAGAGGAGGAGAAAAGAGCATGTTTTTTTAAGAAACCATAGCTCAGATGTTATATAAAGTGTTTCTTGGCATATAATTGTAAAACCCAATACTTTTATCTAGATTACAATCATGAAACAATACAAAAAAAAAGATTGTAAACCATGACCAAGTGGATTTCATCCGAGGGATGCAAAGATTATTTAACATAAGCAAATCAGTCAACATCATACACCACATAAACCACAAGATAGACCAAAAAAAAAGTCACATGATTTTATCATTCGATGCATAGAAGGCATTTGACTAAATCCAACACCGGTTCATGAAAACACTCAGCAAATTATGGTTGGAAGGTACCTTCTTCATAATAATTATAGTTTTTTATAAAAATCCCATAGCTAATGGCAAAACATTGAAAACATTTATACTAAGGCCAGAAATGATGCAAGGCTGTTCCCTGTGTGTGATCTTTTTCAACATAGTTTTAAAAGTCCTAGAAATAGCAATCATACTAGTGAAGGGAATCAAAGAAATCCAAATAAGGAAAGAGGAAGTCCAACTATCTTTTTGCAGATGATATATTGATGTGCATAAAACAAACCCTAAAGAATCCATAGTAAATCTCTTAGAAACAACCAATAAAACTATGTTTCTCAGGGCTGGAGAGATAGCATGGAGGTAAAGCGTTTGCTTTGCATGCAGAAGGTCATTGGTTCGAATCCCGGAATCCCATATGGTTCCCCCCCAGGCTGCCAGGAGCTATTTCTGAGCTTGGAACCAGGAGTAGTGTGTGAGCACTGCCAGGAGTGACCCAAAACTTAAAAAAACAAAACATAAACAACAACAAAAACAAACAAACAAAACCAATGTTTCTGGCTAAAAATAAATACACAAAAGACAGCAGTGTTCATCTATTCAAATAATGAAGCACAGGAGAAAGAGATTAAGGAGTCAGTTCTACTTAAAATAGTATTAAAAATATCAAGTACCTGGGAATCAACCTTACAAGAGAAATGAAGAACCTATACCATGAAAATTTCAAAACTCTTCAAAAAGAAATTGAAGAGGACCTTGTAATTGGAAGATCCATGCTCATGGATAGGTATAATCTATATCATCAAAATTAATATCTTACCTAAACTTCTATGTAGATTACATTCCCTACCTAAATTCAGATATCATAATTTAAGGACTTGGAACAGTCAATTATAAAATTCTTTGAAACCACAAAAGATCCAGGTTCGCCAAATCAATACTGAAAAACAAGAAGCTGGGTGTTGTCTCTTTACCTAATCTGAAGTTTTACTATGAAGTTACAGTGATCAAAACAGCATGGTACTGAAACAAAGACCCCCAAATATATGTTCAACTACTACTTGACAAAGGAACCAAGATTTTGAAATGGAACAAAGACAATTTCTTCAACAAATGGTGTTGGAACTACAACAACCTTTAAAAAGTTAATGATTGACCTATACCTCACACCTTACACAAAAATCATCTCAAAATTTATTAAAGTCCTTAAAATCATACCTGAAACTGTAAAGTTCATTGAGGAAAAATAAACAGAACACTTCAACACTTATATATCAAAAATCTTTTACTATAGAGTGCCAGTGTCATGATCTTTAGCATCAAACCTAAATAAATGGGATTATATCAAACTAAGAAGTTTCTGGATGGCTAAAGAAACTTCGTTAAAACTAGAAGACAGCTAATGGGATGAGAAAAAATTTTGCAGTCAAAACATCAGATAATATGTTGATATCTAGGATATACAATCTGATATATATCTGATATATATATATATATGATATAGCAGAAAGGTGAACTCCATAAAATCTAATAAAACTGGACCCGGAGAGATAGCACAGCGGCGTTTGCCTTGCAAGCAGCCGATCCAGGACCAAAGGTGGTTGGTTCGAATCCCGGTGTCCCATATGGTCCCAGTTGCCTGCCAGGAGCTATTTCTTAGCAGATAGCCAGGAGTAACCCATGAGCACCGCTGGGTGTGGCCCCAAAACCAAAAAGAAATCTAATAAAACCATTGAAAAATGAGGAGAAGAAATTAATACTTTTCTGAGGAAGACAAACAGATGGCATATAGACACATGAAAACACATTCACCATCACTCATCATTAGGGAAATCCAAATCAAGACAACAATGACAAATATAACAAATTTAATCCAGTGATAATGACACACATCAAAAATAACGGGACCAATCTCTGTTAGCAGGTATGTGGTAACAATGGAACTACCATCCACTGTTGTTAGGAAAGCTGCCTTGTTCAACCCATATAGAATACAGTATGGAGGGTGCTCAGTAAACTCAGAATTGATTTGCCATATGACAAAGCAATCACACTCCTGGGTATCCCCCAAACAAAACAAGATTTATCCCAAGTATTTATGTACTTCAATATTTATTGCAGCACTTGGCACAATAGCTAAGATTTGGAATCAACCTTGATGCCCCAAAACAGATGAGCGTATCAGGAAGATGTGGTACTTATGGAATACCACATAGCAGTTAGAAATTGTGCAATCATGAATTTTTCATCAATATGGATGTATCTAGTAAATATTATGCTAAATGAAGTAAGCAAGAAGAAGGATAAATACACAATTGTAACACTTATCTGAGGTATTTAGAATATATAACATATATACATATAATACTTCATGAAGAAACACAATGGTCTAAAAGTTAGAAACTCCAAACACTGTGTCAGCATATAGTGAAGAGAAGGATTCAAATCAAGTGGAAGAGGGACAATACAAAGCCTCCACTATCCATTATACCATAAAGAAACCAGCAACTTCGGAAACAGTGGTTTTGAGTGAATAGGTGTGCAGTCAACCTCTAACTGCCAGGACATAGTAATGCCCTAAGGTATTTATTCAGAGAACCAGATGCAGAATATGACTGGAAGCCAGAGACTCCTGCTGCAGTTACTGTTAACAATATGTTTTAATGCCTTAATTTGTTCAAATATAAAATAACCCTTCAGCTTCTTTGTCTACAGTGGTGCTTGGAAACATAGGGTGGACACCCTAATTGTAGGCCTCTGTGCTCAATCATACTAGATACCATATGTAGTGCTCATTATGGCAATGTATTGGAAAAATACTCTAATTTCCCCATTTCCTTTTATTTAAGTCTTCTGTTAGGACCTAAAACATATGATCATTCAGACCATTGAAATACTCTATTGCACATTGCAGAATTATCTTAGAGGTCACACTCTTCGAATACGTATTTGAATATTAACATTTCCTTTTTTCTCTTCTTCTTCCTTCTTCTTTCTTTTCTTATTTCTTCTCTTTCTTTCTGTCTTTCTTTCTTTTCTTTCTCTTTCTTTCTTTCTTCTTTCTTTCTTTCTCTTTCTTTCTTTCTTCTTTCTTTCTTTCTTTCTCTCTTTCTTTCTTTCTTTCTTTCTTTCTTTTTCTTTCTTTCTTTCTTCTTCTTCTTCTTCTTCTTCTTCTTCTTCTTCTTCTTCTTCTTCTTCTTCTTCTTCTTCTTCTTCTTCTTCTTCTTCCTCTTCTTTATAATTACAGCTATGTTAAATAAAGCCTATGATGTAAGTTTCTCTTTAGAACAGAAACCTCAATACATAAGATATGGCAGACAATACTAAATAGTGTAGCCACCTCTCATCGTCCTCACTACCACATTGCTTAGTACTCTAGAAGCGAAAACTATGCTTATCCCAAAATTCTCCCGCCACTATCTAGTCCTGAAACCTTTATTTAGCAAAGCCCACCTCCATCATTAATGAAGTGTCTAGAAATGGAAAAAACCTTCAGATTTCAATTCTTCCTCTCCTAATCTATATCTTAGCTAATAATTTATCTTTTCTTAATTAAATTATTTCTTAAGCACGTATACCCATTTTATGAGGGTCAGTCCTTCAACAACTTAAGAGATATCTAATGACTGTATATATGTGGCATGAGCTTGTATACAGTGGACTCCACTCTGATTGTCAAACCTAAATTGCAAATAATGCAGGCCTATACTGTATATAGTCCCTCATATATTCTCTCCTCCCCCTACTATCCTTTCATCCCCTGATTTTGATCCATTATTCCTTCTTATTTAACTATCTTTACTCTCAGTTCCTAACTCATTAAATACTAAGAAGGACCTCCTGCCCCAATAAGCCACCACCCAGTATCTAAAGCAAAAGATTTAAATACTTAGTCTCAGTCTCACATCTTGTGCCCTAGCAAGAAACTACAACCACCACTTCTGCTGACTCATGCTATGTAGCCCTTCTCACCACCCCAAATGTGGACTGTTGCCTGCTACCAGGTTCAGTTACAGAATGAATCCCAGTTCAAGGAGACTAAGTGATCCTTTACTGCTACAAATCACTTCTCAAACTCAACAAGATCATGGTGTGTGATGAAAATGTACCTTGGATTTCACTCCCACAAGAATATCTCAAAAAACTTAATGGGGATGTCTATATTTCCTTTGTATGTTTAATACCTCTATAATAATACCTCTTAGTGTATTTATTCCAAAATATAAAAGTAACCTAATCCATCACTTTTTTAAATTATTGTAAATGTTTTATTTTTAAATGTTTTTATTATATTATGCATTCCATTTAATATTATATGCATATATATTCCTTTAACTTTACCTGTTTTGGTTCTGCTTGGTACAAAGACCAAGACAAAAAAGTCTTGCCTTGGTTAAAAGCTCAGGTAAAAACCAGGGCATAGCAGGTCTCTTAAACTTGTGGCCTACAGGCCATTTGCAGGCCTCTGTACAACATTTTGTGACCCTGCCCTAGAGGAATCTTTTTGTTTTGTTTTGTTTTAGTTGTTTGGGTCACACCCCCCAATGTTCAAGGCTTACTATTGACTTTGCACTGAAGGATCACTCCGACTTTGCCTCCTGCGGTGCCCAGGTAAATTGAGTTTGAGACTACTGGCATAGAGACTGTGTAGTCTGTCATTCTTACCTGCAAATGCACCTGCAATATAATATGACACCATTCCTTTGGAAAGGCATAATAAAAATCAGTAAATTTTATGTATAGAAATAAGCTCTTATCTACTAGGTATAGCTCTTATCTACCACACACTTTATAATACACAGGGGCCTACCACCCTGAACATGTGTCATGTGGACCCAACATAATCTCCACGTGATCGGATAGTGGCCATTTAACCCCAAACCCCAGAGCCTAGACCTAGAACCAACACAGTTTTTTTCAACAGCACCAGGAACCAAACTTTCCCTGGGAATTTTCTAATACTGTTCTGTCACCAACTTGTGCCAGTTTTAATATGACATCCTGACAATGAGAAAATGGCAACGACTTATTCTAAGAGCACGTTGCCCTATTTTATCAATTAACAATAAGATGAATTAAGAAGCAACAGAGCGGCAAGTTTCCTGGCACCATAAAAAGACCTAAATGTGTGGAAATAATCGTGTATGAGCCTGTAGTTGTTCCCATAATAATATGTATGCTTTCAGGGTAGAGAAACCTGTATCTCTTAGGCCAAGAGAATTCCCTTTCTTATTTCCCCAATAATTACTATCGCTATGCAAACAAACAAACGAAGGGCAAGCACAAAACCTTCCGACATCAGCCCTCCTTTCTTTCCTTTTCTTTTTTTCTATTTTTAGATTTTTTTTATCTTTTTTTCTTGTTCTTGTGGCTGTTATTTTATGGTTGTTTTATTCTATTGCTGTTGTGATTTTTTTGGTAGTAGCTGTTCTTTTGTTTGTTTATATTTTATTTTTTTCTTTATCTTTCTTCTTTTGAATTGATGTATAACCTCCAAATGGTCTCCTCCAATTTTTTCTTTTTTTTCTTTTCAACAGAACTATAGAACTTGAATCATCTTGTTCTGCCTCATAAATTGAGGGGGGGGATGGATGGTACCAGGACCAAATACTCATATTAACACTGAATGGAAATAAAAATTTATCAGAGTTACACACTAAAACTAAAGTCGATGATAACAGAATCAAGCTACAACAAGCTATACATAGGCGATAGGAGTTGCACTAGCAGTTTGGGGGTCAAATGAGAGAGACATGGGGTGCATGAATGGAACAGAGATAGAGGGAAGAGAAATCTGGTGGTGGGAAAGGTCCTAATTCTTTGTCATTATGCACCTTAAATATTACTGTGAAAAATTAATCATTTACTTTGGTCACAAAAAATTAATATTTTTGGGTTTTTTTGTTTGTTTGCTTGGTTGGTTTTTGTTTTTTTTTTGTTTTTTTGTTTTTTTTGTTTTGTCTACACCTGGTGATGCTCAGGGGTTGCTCCTGGCTATGTGCTCAGGAATCACTCCTGGCTTAGGGGACCAAATGGGACATCAGGTTGAACAGCTGTCTGTCCTAGGCTAGTAGTACAAGGCAGATGCCTTATACCTTGAGCCACCACTCCGGCATTCACAATAAAAATGATTTTGAAAAAATGGGTCAGAACAATGGCATAGTGCCAGGGTGTTTGCCTTATATGTGGCTGACCTAGGACAGACTAAGGTTTGATCCCCCACATCCCATATGGTCCTCCAAACAAGGAGCAATTTCTGATATTGTAGCCAGGAGTAATCCCTGAGAATCACTGGGTGTTTCCCCAAACCAAAGTAAATAAATAAATAAATAAATAATAGTATAGTGGGTTAGGTACTTATCTTGAATGTACATAGCAAGGTTCAACCCCAATCACCCAACATAGTCCCCAACCATTAACAGGTATAATCTCTGAGCAGAGCCAGAATATACCTTGAGCACTCCAGTGTTACCCTCCAAAAATATATATAAATTAATATATTATAATAATAAAATTTTATTACTAATTATTTTCAGCATATAGTCTTTCCTTTAATCCACCTTTTAATTAATAGATCATTAGTTGTACTATTTAACTTCAAAGACAAAAATGTGTCCTTTAAAATTTTTAATTAAAATAGAAAATGCATATCATTTTATACATTTAATTCCAATTTTCAAATCATACATTTTTAATTTTCTAGTTTGTGGATATACATATTAATCTTTTACTTAGGTAGAAGTACTGAGAATTTGTACTATATTCTTTCCCTTTTATTATGCCAAGAAAATGTGTCTACAAATTAATTACAGCTGAAACAGTTTTAACTGTTTTTCTTTAGCCCTAAATACTCAATTTAATGATTCAACAGTTATTCTAGGCCATGACTCATTATTTTGAATCTTCTAATTCTTTCTGTCATTGAATTCAATGAGTTTTCTTAATAGAAACCCCATATCATCATTACCAAGAGAGAAAGGATTGCATTATTGGCCCATCCACAGGTTTTATTGGAGGCAGAATTTCAAGTCCGTTTGAACCATTTCTCTCTAATGGCTCACATAGACTCAAAGATAAATACTAATATATTATCTCTTCCATAATTCAGTGGTTAAACCTAACTAAATCGTAGCCCATATCTTCCTTCTAGAATTCTTTGCATGCAAAGAATTGACAGTATTCTATTATATCCTTAACTTCAAGTAAAAATTCTCAAACAGGAATTCTCTAATAGGAAATCGTGGGAACTTAAAGTGAAGAAATAAGAACTTCCATTGCAACCCCCTTGCAATTAGATTATTGACACAGCACAGAAATTTCTAGAGAGAGATCTGTCCTCCAAGAATCTCTACAGTTTCCATTCTATGGAATCCTTTTCACTTGTGCATAGACTGAAAAATTGAGAAAAATGACCAGTTACCAAAATGTGCTGTTTTTCTCACTAGCAATATGGTAGCTGAAAACTTTTATAATGATGCACATCTATATCATTATTTATAATCTAACATCTTGCTGTAGATTAAGGCATTGCATCATTAAAATGAAACTTAGCTTATAGAATTATTTTACTTATTCAATATCTGAGAAGTACTTTTACTCAAAAGACCTCACCCTCTGAATTTATGAAATAATCCACCAGATGACTATCATTATTCAAATTCTCTTTTTAGTTTGAGGCAGTAAACTTATTTGTTAAAATCTGAATATAACATTTGTAAGAAAATAATATATAAAAATAACTATCAACCAAATTATCTTAATAACATTTATTTTGCATTCATCCATTAGTAATTAAAATAACAATGATTAAGAATTGCTTAAATGGGCCCGAGAGATAGCATGGAGGTAGGGCATTTGCCTTGCATGTAGAAGAACAGTGGTGTGAATCCCGGCATCCCAAATGGTCCCCTGAGCCTGCCAGGAGCAATTTCTGAGTGCAGAGCCAGGAGTAACCCTTGATTGCTACCGGGTGTGGCCCAAAAACAAAAACAACAACAAAATAAAAGAGTTGCTTAAATGGATGAAATAGATTAAAAACAAAAAATAATTGGTAAATAGAGATTTTTTAAAAAGATTTGTTCGATATATTTTAAACCATTGAACATCACATATGGGGAGCCGGGCGGTGGCGCTGGAGGTAAGGTACCTGCCTTGCCTGCGCTAGCCTAGGACGGACCGCGGTTTGATCCCCCGGTTTCCCATATGACCCCCCAAGCCAGGAGCAACTTCTGAGCGCATAGCCAGGAGTAACCCCCGAGCGTCACTGGGTGTGGCTCAAAAAACAAAACAAAACAAAACAAAAAAACAAAAAACAAAAGAACATCACATATAAGCTTTTTCTAGTAATATAACCAATGATATAGGCATATTTTATATAGTATTTACAGGTAATTTTGGACGAAATATTCCCAAATACTATATACCTAGTGAATTATTTACTCAAAAGTAACATATTTTAACAATGATTCATAAAGATTTTTTAAGCTTGTCATATAATTCTAAAAAAATAATTGTGGCAGGAAAAATTATACCGCAGCCTTGTGCATATTTGACCTAAGTTCAATTCTCAGCAACCCAGTCTGGTATCTGGGGCACTGCCAGGAAAGCCCTTAAGGTGTGACATAAAAGCAAAAAAGAAAACAGAAAAGAAAAAGAAACGAGAAAGAGAATATCTGGATGCAAACTCATGCATATTTTCATTTTTCTATAATGAGGCATAGACAGCCACCATGTAAATTGAGTAAAAAGATAATAATGTGTATACAATGTTGAATTTCAACAATTTTTCTAATAGTATATAACAGGTTGATAAAAACCTAATCAGGCTTCCTTTTATTTTCTCCCAATTATTTTTGTATTTGTGTAGATAGGATTTAAAATATATATATATATATATATATATATATAGATTAAAGCATAGCAATAATAAAATCTACATATGTAAAAGAATAGAGTTAGGAAAAAGCATGTGTAAAATATAGTCATTAAGGCCTTGCAATAACTTGCAATGCTTAATCTATTGTAATCTTGTAATACTTAATTTGTAATGCTTAATCCAGTTCAAGTTAAACTCTTGCTAAAGTTCTGTTATTTGTCCAAAACCATTTTATCATAAGATGTGTGCCAACAGAATGTTCCTTGCATGGGGTGAGAGAATGACAAAAGACAATCAAACCAATTAATCAAACCTTTGGCCAAATGGGCACCTCGCATTAGCAACGTGGTAACAAAGTTACACAAAAATCCCCTTGGAAATATCCCGGGAACCCTAAGCCGAATTTGGAGAAGGAAGCTAAATTGAACTCTTGATTGGACATTGCCTCCCCCCCCCTCCCCCTATAGTCCAAACTCTAGCAACGCTAGAAACAAACTCAAAAATTTCCTTGGAAACCGTCCCGGAACCCTGAGCAGTATTTGGAAGAAGAAACTCTTGATTGGACATGTCTTGCCCCTACAGCCCAAACCCTATAAAAACCCACTTGCTTTACTGTTCGGAGCTCCAGTTCTCTGTCTTTTGACATGATCAAAAGTCAGTCAATAAGCCTGCCCTTGCTAATTGC
>PVKC010043300.1:0-11810 GCA_004027635.1 Crocidura indochinensis | reverse complement strand
TGTATATATTATTGAAAATTAACTCATGGTTTTGTGCAGTACTTATCTTAATTATTTGATTAATTTTATTAGCAATTATATTTTATTTATATTTAACTATAAATTTGCATGAAATATGACATCTTGAAACCAGATCTCATTTCAATGAGGTGATACATTAAAATTAATTTTGTAGCTTCTTTTCAAGATTCTATTTTTTCCTTTTGTTTGTAAGTCTAGTGCTAAATGGTCATAAAATTAAAAAAAATATTTGCACTTTCAAATTCTTGCCTAATTGCTAAAAATAGTCGAAATATATAAATAATGTGAGTGCCTGTCAATGATAAACACACACATATGCACACACATCATAATTCAGCCTTTTGAGAGAAGATTACATAGGTGAGCCTTGAGATTGAATGCATTATGTATATTTTGTGAGGTAGGCTAGAGAAAAACAAATCTCTGATGACATTTTTATGGAAAGTATTAATTAATAGAAAAAGATAGTCTGGAGATGGACATTGGAGACTATATGGAATATGAAAGAACAGATACTAAAGGGTACAAATCTAAAAGTAGCTGGATAAATTCTGGATATAAAACATATATATCTTTGGTATCACAGTCAACAATACTATTTTGTATAATTAAATTTAAAACAAATACCATTACCACAGAAAGGAAATGAGAATGATCTAATAGAAGTGGTGAAGCTACAGTGATAATCATATTTCAATGTACAAGTCTGTCAATGCAACGCATTGTGCTTTGTATGTGGTAGACCTGGGTTCAATCCTTGGCATCCTATATGATTTCCCATGCCTACCAGGATTAAGCCCTCAACGATGCCATGTGTGGTACCAAAACAAATAAACAAAAATGTTATTCAGAATACATATGTGCAACACTTTTGATGCTATAGTTTATTATAAATAATAACAAAGAGGAAAACTGATTAACTTAATTACAACCAGATTAACCTTTTTGGGTTTTTTTGTGTGGTGTTTTGGGGCCATACCCAGTGGTATTCGGGAGTTACTCCTGCTCTGTGCTCAGAAAATGCTCCTGGTTCGGGGGACCATAGGCATGCTGATATAGAACCAGCATCCATCCTTGGTCAGCTGTGTGTAAAGCAATCACCCTACCACTGTGCTACCACTCCTGCCCCAGAGATGAACTTTTGATTATTAAAATACTTCTTTAAAAAGAATGAAGAAAAAGTGGCAGTATGAAAAAAAGACAATTGAAACAATTAAAATTATCAAAGTTTTATACTATGTATATAAACAAACTTGATGAATTGGAAAATGGTGACAGAGTTAACCTTTTAGTGTGCCCAATGTGTTTCAAATTATCCATCATAAAAATAGACATTGTATATCACTTCAATGTGAGATAACTTTACAAATTG
Source organism: Crocidura indochinensis (assembly GCA_004027635.1). NCBI lineage: Eukaryota > Metazoa > Chordata > Mammalia > Eulipotyphla > Soricidae > Crocidura > Crocidura indochinensis. The sequence goes on along the minus strand of PVKC010043300.1, from coordinate 10,417 downwards.
CTTTGGTAATGAAAGATGGCTGGAACAATTTGTACTGCTTATAAGATTGGATTTCAGGAAGTATTTAATCTTCTAAACTTGCTCTTGGTCCTTTCCAGATGCCTATGTCAATAAACTCTTTTAACAGATGCTAAAGTATGAATGTCAGCCTAAATCCTTTATTCTAAGAAATAAAATGTTGAATGGACTGCAGTTGTTTTGTTCACCTGGCTGAAATTATTTTTAATTTTCTTATTTTAGACTATGCAAAATAATACTGTTTGAGTCTACTAAATATTGGTAGTTTACTAAGCAATATAAGATAATAGATGATGGGGTTCGGGAGATAGCATGGAGGTAAGGCTTTTGCCTTTCATGCAAAAGGTCATAAGGTCATCGGTTTGAATCCCGGTGCCCCATATGGTCCCCCGTGCCTGCCAGGAGCAATTTCTGAGCATGGAGCCAGGAGTAACTCCTGAGCACTGGCGGGTGTGACCCAAAAACCAAAAAAAAAAAAAAAAAGATAATAGATGATACAATATCTAAGAAGTTATATCCAAATAAATTGACATTAAATTTTTTACCAAGTGAAAATAATCCCAAATGCTTAGAAAGAAATTATAACTGAAATCCTTACACATTTCTGATTATGATATTAATTTGTACAACTTTTCAAATTACAAATATCAATCAAATAAAATATTTCCAAAGTTTTAGAGTTAGTAATTATACCCATGAGCAAAATTCCACATAAATTGTGCATTTATTCAAAGACTTGCAAAGTGAAAACAATTCAAATATACATAAACTCTATAATAAATCCTTAATCCTGGTTTAACCATACATTAGCATGCAATAATTAGCATTTACAAAGTAGAATGACAAATTGTGAATAAATCTCACTAGCACGATTTTGAGTAAAATAAACCAGAAATTATATGCTATTAAATTACTTTTCATATGTTTTTATATTGTATCAAAGTGAATTTGTTCTGTCCAGAAATTAAATCATCTAATAGAATTCAAAAGCAAAACAACTATTTTGAACAACAATAATCAGTAGAATAGTGACTTTTCAGTGTTTAGGCAAGTCCTACCTCAACTCACAGGTGTTAATTAAATGAGAGGGTAGCTTCAGTGTTTAATTCTACTAATATCAGGACCAGGTTACAAAGGTCCTATTCTATTATTATCAGTGATTTTGTTTTAACTTCTTTTTTTTGGAGGGGTCACACCCGGCAGTGCTCAGGGGTTATTCCTGGCTCCATGCTCAGAAATTGCTCCTGGCAGGCACGGGGGACCATATGGGGCACCGGGATTCGAACCGATGACTTTTTGCATGAAAGACAAACGCCTTACCTCCATGCTATCTCCCAGGCCCCTTGTTTTAACTTCTTAACTTTTATGTTCAATTTCAAAGTGTATGTGTACACTATATAGTTATAAGATAATACAATTACTCTGAAAGAAATAAAGTTGGCCTAAGTAAAATCCCAAACTACTAATTTAAAAAAATGATTTGAAAGAGTAAGCAACACAAGTACCTTTGGTAAAAACTAGCTGTTCAGGGGCCAGAGCAATAGCACAGTGGTAGGGTGTTTACTTCGTATGCACCTGACCTAGGTCAGACCTGGGTTCGATCTCGCCATCTCATATGGTCCCCAAGCCAGGAGCGATTTCTGAGAGCATAGCCAGGAGTAACCCCTGAGTGTCACTGGGTGTGGTCCCAAAGATAAAAACAATTAAAAAAACCTAGCTGTCCATATATTTGTAGGTCTATTGCTATAATCTCTATAATGTTCCACAGATTGATTTTTATCAAGCTTGGCATTACTACTATCTAGTTATTGTAGATTATTAACAACTAATATATATTATTATCCTATAACATTGTACTATATTTTTGAAGTAGTTTTGATAATTCTGGTGATACCTTTATATTTCTGCACATATTTATAATTAAAAGTTTATAATTATATTTTCATTAAAGCTCATCTATTTGATTTTTTAATCAATATTTTATCAAAATTATCAAACTAAAAATTTTCTGGCCATACTGGTATCTTAAAAATGTTGAATTTTTTCTAACCCATGATATATTATCTCTGCATATGCCTATGCATTTTTAATGTTTATTAATGAATCAAACTTCTCTTTGTTTGTTTTGTTTTTAGGCCACATCTGTTGATGCTCAAGGCTTACTCCTAGCTATATGCTCAGAAATTGCTCCTGGCTTGGGAGACCATATAAGATACTGGGTATCTAATCCAGGTTTATCCTGGGGCAGCCACATGCAAAGCTATTGCCCTACCACTGTGCTTTTGTTCTGGCCCCAAATGTATCATAGTTCTTAACTAATGAGTATTCTAAATATTATGTTAGATTTATCTAAGTAGACTTGATGAATTTATGTTGTTTTAAATAACATTATTTTAAATTAAGATGTATAATATATTTTATAGAAAGCTAAGTTTATTTGCAGGATCTTATAGTTTTATATGTGCTTTTATTTTCATTATTTTCCCCTTTGTACTATATTCTTTCATAACTTTTAATTGACTTCTTTTTTTTTTCTGCTCAATTCTGGTTTCAATTCAGAGCTTTACAAAGCAAGATAAAGATTCTGTAATTGCTTTAATGTCCCTGACATTAATATTTCTTATGGTTATAACATCACAATCTGATAATTTATTTTTGATATAATTGTTTTTACTCATAAATGTTATATAATTTTTGTATTTTCTTTTATATATATTGTGTTGTGTTAATTGATTTGAGTATGTTTAACCATACTTGCATCTTTTATGTTAATTTCATTTCATAATGCTTTGGGTTTTTTGGCTGATTTTTGTTTACTTTCTTTATAAATTATATTAGCATATTATATATTATATCCATATATTCATATAGATGCATTATATGGATAACATATAGCTTACTTGCTCTACAGACAAAAAATATGTCATTATCTGCCTGCAGGCTGCTGGTTTAACAATAGCCACAGAAAAGCATTCAGCCTTTGCCTCCATTTCAATATTCGCATTTCGTATTGGAGTGTACATCAAAAGATCTCTATTTTTTCAGAAAAATCTAAGAACTGATAATGGTTTTTCAAAGTGCTTTTTTTTTTTTTTTTTCAAAAAATTCTAAGTGACATAAATTGAATCTGTCACTCCCTTGGGATTGCAAACTCTGAAATCATAAATAGTCCCAGATATTTAACTCAAAAGGTCAAAAATGAATTAGATTTCTTCATGGAGTGGCTCCAAAAGTCCTATCTTTCCAGGTTCTTTCTGGAGAGAAGGTGTGGCATTTAATTTTCCACAACTCTTCATTTTCCTATGGTTGCTATTGCTCAGCTGTATGGGACATTAAAATGGGGTTACTTACATAAGAAAACAATCTCACACATTTATGCCTTATTTATAATTGAACAGTGCTCTTATAAATAAAGTAAGGTTCAGAGCAGTTTGATATCTTGGTGTCCCATATGGTTCCCCAAGGCAGGAGAAATGTCTGAGCATATAGCCAGGAGAAATCCTTGAGCATCACTGGGTGTGCCCCCTCCCAAAAAAAAGAAAAAAAAAAGAAAAAAAAGCCATTTGGTTTGAGAATTATGTATGCAAAATCTAATATAATAATAATAATAATAATAATAATAATAATAAAATCACTTTTTACTACCAAGTTTCCCTTACTAGCAATGTAATCACAGCAAATGACTTAAAATTTTTACCACATTCTTTGCTGCTTTATGTGTATGAAGCCATTTTACGCACTTCCATTTACCACCTTAGAAGGGTGAGTTTTAAAACTGTAGCATATTTATCGATCAATTAGATATGTGTTTGCGTGAGTGTGTTTGGTGGCTACATATCTTTTTCTAATGTCCATTTGTTTTATACACAATGTCTGTTTTGTACTTAGTTCTTCAACCTTCTCCCACTTGCCAATCATCAAAATCTTTTCTATATTTTTATTATTCTCACTTATCCTAGAAGTGTTGCTTCCCTATTTAGCCCCTTGACCCCTAAAGCTCAAAATCCATTGAATCCTGGATTACTACTTGAACCTCACTTTATACCCATTCAACTTTCCATTACTATGGACTGCCTCTCTCAACCAGAATTTAAATTTTTGAATGGGTCCTAGTTCAAGGACTAAACTTGTTCCACCAATTGGTGAATCTTGGCTTCACTCAGAAGATTGTAGGAGATTCCCTCTGCCTCCTTGGCTGTCATCAACTGACACGTCACCTCAGTATCTGAAAAAATAATCCAGTTTCTACTCACCTTGGAGTCATTCCACAGACTAGGAGAGATATGTGTATTTCTTTAAGTGTATTTTTAAAAGTGGATTACAGTATTGCTCATTTGGACATGTTCAATAGAAAAATATGCTATATGTATATTTTATGGGTTTTTCTTGGGTAAAGTGTTATTGTACCTATGTACCAGGAATTATAGAGAGTAAGAATTCTGAGGAATAGACTACGACCTACCCTGGTAATTTCCAGCCTTTTAGCAATTACTGAATTTCATTGTTAATGTGTATTAAAAACATTGTTTCATAAATTCTGTGTTTGGTTATTTCAGGCAATAGGATGAATCTATCCTTGTTTCCCTATCTTGAGGATTGTAATTGCCTAAGAATTGTAACTGTCTAAAGGAGGTAATTAACACGACAATTTAATAAATTGAAAGAGATAACTAAAACTGAGGTCTACTTCAAAAGTTTCTTTAATAGGGACCTGAGCAGTGGCACAAGCAGTAGGGCATTTGCCTTGCACTTGCTAACCTAGGGTGGACCAGGGCTTGATCCCCCAGCGTCCCGTATGATCCCCCAAGTTAGGACCATTTCTGAATGCATAGGCATGAGTAACCCCTGAGCATCACTGGATATGGCACCAAAACAAACAAACAAGCAAATTCCTTTAATAGTAGATAAATGTCCATCTGCACTAAAAAATAATATAAGAATTTAATTATTTCTATCAAACTATCTTTAAACTAGATTCCTGATTGACATAGTTTAGGAAATATTTTAAAATGCTAAATCAGAATATGATGATAAAAAATGGAATCAGGGGCTGGAGTGATAAAACAGTGGTACGGGTTTGCCTTGAACTCAGCTGATCTGGAATGAACCTAGGTTTAATCCCTGACGTCCCACATTGTCTGCTGAGATGGCCAGGAGTGATTTCTAAGAGCAGAGCCCAGAGTAATCCTTGAGCACCACTGGATGTGGCCCATAAAACAATTTAAAAAATATGATGATCCAAACACTGAGAACCAATATGCTATGTGCTTCAATTCATAACGATTAAAATATTAGATTTTTGGATTTTCTCTAAAAATTTTCTAAAATGTCAATCTTGTTCATTTGCAATGATCATGGGTTTCCAGAATATTAAAAATTGACTTACAAATTTTTTTCAAAGCAAGTATTTTCTCTTTCACATAGCATAACCTTGATTTTGTACATGGAAATAATTTGAAACTTCGTGCTTGTGTATTTTGTATTTGTTTTGCAAATATTTATTTTTAATATATAAATAGTTTTGTTTCTGGTGATTTTAAATATACATAAAATTTTATATTTGTTTGAGGGCCATTCTTCCTCCTCTGCTCAGGGTTCAAAAACAGGCCTCTTTTATGCAAAGCACACACTCAGTCCATTGAGATATCTCTGGCCCTTAGATAAGACTTTTAAATAATATGTGATGTTCTCTCAGATTAGGGATATGAGAAGAGAGTTATAGTATATTAGAGTACTGGCAGTGCATGGAGAAGACACCAGTTAGATCTCCAGCACTCCATATGGTCAAATGAACCCCACAAGGATTTATCTGGCAAAGGAATAATTCTGGTACAGAGCCAGGAATAAACCACCACGTGTGCTCTAACCAACCAAACAAAAAAAACAAGTTCACTGCTATAATAATCTATCAGACTACAATTCTTATAAACCATAGAGATGCATATATATAAACATACATATACACATATATATTTATATATGCACATGCACATAATATACATAAACATATACATTTATATTTGCTTGTATTGCTCCTTCAAAGTGGGTTTTCTTTTCTTAACGGCATATAGTAGTCATTCTTTGGCCTGTTTACTTAAGATAAATGTTCTAAACTGTTTGTTGCTTTCTGAAAAGTGTTCTATTATTCCTTCAAATATTAGTGATAAAAGAGCTTGACAGAATATTGCTAGTGCCAGATATTTTCCATTTAGTATTTGGCATATGTCATGACATTATTTTTATCTTTAAGTATTAGAGTACATAATCTTCTAAGAATCTTAGAGTATTTCTATTATTGATGATTCCTATATTTTCTTTTATTACTTTTAATGATCTCTTTTACCTTTAATGTTTGGTATTTTGATATGTGTTTTGGTATCTTCATTTTTATTATGTTCCAAATTTAGATATTTCTATGTATGCGTGTCTGTTTTCATTGATGATGAGTGTATGTTTTCATTGATGATTTAGGTGTTTTACCAATATTATTTGTCAAATGATATAAGTACCATTACATTATTTTCTTCTTATGAAACTCCTATGAAATGGATGTTGACCTCTTGATGTTGTCCTTATTCTGGTAATACTCAGTGAAGCTATACAGTTTTAATTGTTTCAAACTTTGATCCTGCAGTGCTGACATTACTAAAAATACACTAGTAATTCTGGGGAGTCCATAAGACTCTCACCAAGTGGTGTTCAGGGATTAGCAGTGCTCTTAATGCTCATGCATTGCTAGGAATCAAACTTAGATTCTAATAGTTACACATAAAAATAACCTTGCTATATTTATTCTTTAATTTTTAAATTGTTGTTTTGCTTTCAACTCTTCAACTTTAAGTACATTGATGTAGCATTCAGCTTCTTTAAAAGTCTACCCAATTATATTTTATTTTAAGTAATTTGTTTCTTAGTTTCTTAGTACACTGAGTACTTAGTTTCTCAACACAATTTCTGCTTGTATACTTTCTATCTCTGACTTTGTTGAAGGTCATTTAATATCTATTCACTTACCTAAATTCCACAAGCATCAATATTACTGTTTCTCAGAATTCTAGTAGTTTGGAAATTTTCTCAAGGAATTTTTCATGATCCATAAGTGTATTATTTTTCCTTATAGCCATATGATGTTTAGTAATTCTGCTTAATTCTATAAAATGATTCAACTAGTTTCCCTCCATTCTTGATCAAACTTTATATTTTATGTGTGAAGATTTCAGAATATTTTTATGATGTTAGCCTTATAGACCAAACACAAAAGGATATCAGAGGGCTAATAATTTCCATATTAATATGGAACAACAAAGATTCTCAATAAAAGAACAAATTGAATTCAACAACACATAAAAACAATTTTCAACCATGAACAAAAAGAATGCAGATCGGTATCAATTAGTGAATTGATACAAAACAATTGATACATAAAAAACAAAATATAAAGATCACATGACCATTTCCTTAGATGCAGAGACATAAATGAACACAATTTAACTGGTTATAATGTAAATAAAAAGATTAAGACATAACATTCAAATTAAAATTAAAAAATTGATAAACTAAATAGAATATTCAATGAACTGAAAAATATCATGGATCAGAAATTTAACATTGTTAGGTATATTATACTCAAAATAATTTATAACTCAATGTAATACCCATCAGATATCTAATGGCATTTTTTGAAGAAATTAAAAATGGAACAAAAATTACTAAAATTGGGGCTAGAACAATATAACCGTGCTCAGGATGCTTCTCTTTCACAAGGCATCTTGTGTTTAATCCCTGACATTTCAGATGGTGCTTTGAGCATTGCCTGGAGTAATTTCTGAGTGCTGAGTGGGGAGAAACCCCTGATGAGTGTGATCAGTCATTAAAAAATAACTGAAATTTTTATGAAACCTAAATACTCTAAAGTAATTTTGAAAGCTGGAGATAATTGAGAGATTAAAGTGCTTTTCTTGCACATGGCAGAACACTATAAAATAAGACAAAAAAGGTCTGAAAACAGCATATTAAAGTTATCACACACACCAAATACAAATAATATTTAAAACTTCAGTAATTAACAGTATGGTATCCCAATCAATAGAAAAATTGAGAGTCTAGAATTAAATAAGCACATACAAGGATTGTTAGTTTCATGATAAATAAAACAAGATTATATAATAGGGAAAATACATTAAATAAAATTGTTGAGAAAATTAAATAGTTATATGCAAAAAAGAAAAGATAAAGAAATCAAAACAAAACATAGTAAAAAAGTAATAAGAGAATTATAAACACTATCACAAAATTCTTAGAAGAAAACAGATAACACTCTCTATGGTATTGTCCTTAGTTCTGTCTTTGGGAACAAAACTCTAAACATACAGAAAACAAAAACTAAAATCATTAAATGAATTATATAAAAATTTAAAAGTTCTACTGCTGAGTGGGAGACAAGTATTTGTTTATAATATATAATACCAATGACTGTAAAGAACTCAAAAAATAAAAAACAGGGAGCCGGGAGGTGGCGCAGGAGGTAAGGTGCCTGCTGCCTTACCTAGGACGGACCACGGTTCGATCCCCTGGTTCCCATATGGTCCCCCGTGCCTGCCAGGAGCGACTTCTGAGTGCATAGCCAGGAGTAACCACTGAGCGTCACTGGGTGTGGCCCAAAAACCAAAAAATAAATAAATAAATAAATAAATAAATAATAAAAATAAAAAACAAATAAAAATAAAAACTATACAGGCAAAATAGATGAAATATATTTCCCAAAAAAATATTTCCTAAATAAGACTTGTGACTGTTCAAAAGGTATAAAATAGATGATCAGTTTTTTTTATGGAAAATTAAACTATAAAACCAAAGCACTATTATCTCTCCCATGAATATGGTCTATAATATCAGAAAAAAAGTACTTCTAAAATAAAGATAATATCTTTATACTGGGCATTTCAAACTGGTCTAATTATACAGAAAACAGTATGTAATCTAACATGTTAAAAGGCATCAACTATATATTTTAGCGGTCTCACCTGCAGCAGGTACTCAAAATAAAATAATCGTGAATCTGAAATACTGTGCATATGTCTGTATTCAGTGCATTTTTATGTTTTTGAAAACTTCTCAAAGTAGGGACTGGAGTGGTGGCACAAGCGGTAAGGCAGAATATGCCTTGCCAGCACTACCCTAGGACGGACTGCGGTTCTATCCATTGGTGTCCCATATGGTCCCCCAAGCCAGGAGCGATTTCTGAGCGCATAACCATGAGTAACCCCTGCGTGATACCGGTTGTGGCCCAAAAACCAAATCCAAAACCAAAACCAACGGCAACAAAAAAACTTATCAGAGTAGACTTTCAAATTATCTTCCCAGAAAAGAAAGGATAAATCAATTATGGGACAGATGAAAATTAGTGGTAATGATTTTACAATAAATACCAATAAAAACATTTTATATTTTAAATATGTGTGATTGTTTGTCCTTTTTCTCAAAAGGATGGAAAATTTAAAGGTATGTAAACACCTTGTTTTCTTCTGAGTCCTCTATCTCAAAACTTTTCTCTTACTCTGTCAATGAAACTTTCCTTCTTCCTCCATTTAGCACAAAGTAATTTTAGATGTATGCTCAAATAAACTATTGAAAATATTAATGTGTCTCAATTTACTTTTGAACACTTTTTCTGGCACTGAAATTTCTTTTTTTGTATAAGAATATGCCACCATAATTAGAATCTTTGTTCAGAATCATTTATACTAACTTCTGTGTGAATTAGCATTATCTTAGTACTCACAATCACAAACATTCATGCCATACTTTTCAGAATCTTATTACAAATCAATTTTGAGAGGGTGAAAAAATTTAAAGATGAAAAACTGGCAATGACAGAGAATGACTTTATAAAAACTGTGAAATTAAAGATAATATTAAATACCTTAATAACGTTCAGATAGTTTATTTTTGAAATTAAATATAAGAAATCAGCAAAAGATTTTTAAGCAATTTAATTGAAGCACTTCCTCAACTAATGTAAATTTGAACTCATGGAAACTTACTTAGGACTATGAAAATACTTGTCTATTTGTAGTTCTCTTAATTTCCTGTGTTTCTACTGTGATGAGTCAACTTGATCTTCACAGCAGCCTTGAAGAGATAATTGGTTCTAATTTAGAAATTAGATTTAAGAATAAGGGTTGATTTTCTTATGTTAATATAAGTAAATGTACGGATCACACTGATCTCTCCTTTCCTTCCTCACTAAATAACTTATTGCATCATTTCCTAAATATTCAGAGCATAAGTTGTACAATACTTTTATGAGCAATATTGTGTTAGAAAAATAGCATTTCTATATATATCTTTGACTACATTTAATATAAAAAATTTGGAAATTCTGTAAGACAAAAAATCT
>PVKC010043299.1:0-11797 GCA_004027635.1 Crocidura indochinensis | reverse complement strand
TGGGGCCCGGGAGATAGCATGGAGGTAAGGCGTTTGCCTTTCATGCAAAAGGTCATCGGTTCGAATCCCGGTGCCCCAAAATGTCCCCCGTGCCTGCCAGGAGCAATTTCTGAGCATGGAGCCAGGAGTAACCCCTGAGCACTGCCGGGTGTGACCCAAAAACCAAAAAAAAAAAAAAAAAAAGCTCTGACCACGAAGTGGCAACACACACACACACACAAATAGAACCACATTTTACTTTGGTAAAAACAATTCTTGCACCATGCAAGAAATGAAAGCTCTAATAAAAAAGACCCTACTGAATGGGAGAAAATATTTGCACACAATACATCAGGAACAGGGCTGATATCCAATAGCTATTAAGCACTCACAACACTCAACATCCAAAACTCCAATGACCCCATCCACAAATGGGGTAAGGAGGTCAGACATAGCTCTGAAGAAGACAAAGGGTAGCCAATGGACACATGAAGAAGTACTCCTTGGTAGTCGTGTTTAGGGACACACAAATCAAGCAACAATGATGTATCACTCTCTGACTTCTTTTTTGGGGGGGGTTGGTTTTTTTTTTGGGGGGGGGGAAGGGGATGATAGATTACTCCTGGTTTTGCACTCAAAAATCACTCAAAAATCCATATGGTCCCCTGAGCCTGCCAGGGATCAAATCCAAGTCAGCCGCGTACAAGGCAAGCACCCTCCCCACTGTGCTAGTGTTCTGGCCTTTTGGGCTTCTTATTTTTTATTGAGTTTCAGGCATACAATGTTCTAGCAGTCACCCCTTTCGCAGTGCAGAATTCATACTACCAATGTCCCCAATTTCTCTCCTGCCCCTCACCCTTGCTCAGCCTGCCTCTGTGGCAGAAACTTTTCTTCTCTCTCTCTTTTTCTCTCTCTCTCACTCTCTCTCTCTCTCGCTCTCTGTCTCTCTGTTTCTCTCATTCTCTCTTGCTCTCTCTCTGTCTCTCTGTCTCTGTTTCTCTCTGTCTCTCTCTCTTTCTAGGCACCGTGGTTTGCAATATTGTTGCTGAAAGAGTATCATGCATATTACTTCCTCTCCTTTCAGCACCTAGTTATTGTCTAGAGTGATCCCTTTGCACTATCATTGTCACATTCTCTGTCCTAACTGCACCAGCCCTTTATAGCAAGCATCACCACCACCACCACCACCACCACCACACCACCCCAGCTTCTCAGTACTTACATGTAAATCTCAATCATATCATTGCATTAATACCTCACAGCCACTAAGGGCTTTGGGGAAAGTGAATTAACTGTCCTGGGTGGGGGGAGGGGAGGAAGGGGGAAGGAGGAGCCTGGCATCACCTCAGACTGCCACAACCAAGCAGGCAGAGCCATGCTGGTACCCCAACACCTTCCCTCAGCTGTGTGGCTCTGTCATGGTGTGAGAGAGGATATGAGCACTGGAGGTTATCCTTAGTTATTCCATGTTTGCAGCCTCGTAGACAAACTAAAAACAGTTCTAACTCTCCAAGCCTATCAATGCCCATGGGAAAGGATCAGTGTCCCCGAGATATGGGAATTTGTCTAAATGGGGACCTCAGGAGTCAGGGAAATCTCACTGTGGGGCTGTTGGTTTTCTCTGACTTTGCCAGACTTCCCAAGAGTATGTCTTCCTATGCCTGTGGTCCATCTTTGGGGGCTGGGGCAGAGGTCCTTCTGGAGGTGGACACAGTGAATTGTGCAGTCAGGGAAAACTCCGCATCAGTGGGAAAGTCTGAGGAAATAGCATCCAGTTAGGTGAATTTGGCTGGAGCCACTTATAGGGACACAAATGACTCACAAGATAGACTAAAGTTGCTTTAAGATGTGGAAAGGCTAGCTGGTGGGAGCTGAGTGGGTGCTAAGTGCATTAGCCTTGGCCGCTGCTCTGTCTCCCCACACTGGAAACTGTTCTCAGGCTTTCTCAGTATTTCTCAGTGGACTCATCTGAACCAGGGAAGGCCCATGATAGGTCTTTAACTCACCATTGGCAGCAGCTAGAAGGTGACAAGGATGTGCTGGGCAGAATAGAAAGCACAGCCCAGCTTCCCCAGCCAATGTCCTGGTGGTCAGGAAGGCTCAGAGCCTGGGTGACTGGAAAAACTCAAGCTGGCTCTGATGACAGGCAAAGCTCACATAGACCCAGGCCCACACCAAGCATGTGGCTGTCTGCCCCTCTAGGGCTCCTAAAGGGCCTAAATTAGGAATCTTCTAGAATAGATAGCTCAGAGCCTGATCCCTGGTAGAGACACAGGGAGTGTAGGAGACCAGGAAAACAGTGAGGGGCACCCAAACCTTCTCCCAGCGCTGTGCTGGGAAAGATCCCTTATCGTATTCCCACAATGACCCCGAAACATCTAGACCAACTTTTGAGACCTGACCCAACCCCAGAACAGTCTTCACTGACCTGGGCTCAGCCAGGACCCACTCAGGGGTCCTAAGAGATAAGGTGGCAAGGCTGTAGATATAGGACAGGAGGGAAGGTGTTTGCCTTGCAGAATACATGCAGTGAACCCAGGTTCTACCCCTACTACCCTCTATAGTCTCCATAGCCCTTGAACATGGCCAGGTATGGCCCCCAAACAAGCAGACAAAGAAAGAAGAGGCAGAGTGGAGAAGGTACCTTCTAGCCATGAAGAGCTCAGGTGCAGGGGAAGAAGCAGGGAGACATGGGCAGTACCCCCTAGCATCATAGGAAGCAGGAGGCAGAGAGGGAGTCTCCCTGGCTCCATGAATGGCCCATGTGTCTTGGCACTACACCTCGACAGGAGGGGTGCACACTCTGCTCCCTAAATCTGCTGGGACTGATGGTTTCTGGGCACACAGAGTCCTATGCACTGAATAATTTGCAGAACACCTCCCCCAGGGTGGGCTTGAGGATAAGGCCATTGGAAGGGCCCCCATCCTGCAGGAGCTGACAGTCAGGCCTGGCCGCAGAGATGAGCGAGCAAGCGGGGCTCAGAGTAGCTCCGCAGCTGCCCGAGGATTTGCGCTAAAAATAGCATTGCTGGCTGGTGGGTAGAGAATTTGACCCAATTAGAGATTACCAGTTTCAGGAATTACTGGAAAAGAAATCTCATTAAACAGGTTAAGTATAGGAGCAGGAGTGACATGGGACTAGAAGGAAAACCCAGCCATGAAGCTTTCACGGTGGTGCTATCTCCGGAGGGGAGGGACAGAATGGGACTTGATTCTGCAAGGCTGCTGCAGCCCAAAACCTGGTCCAGGAGCGGACACACGCCTGGCCCTGCAGTTTCATCAGGTGGGCCAGACCCGGCTAAGCTCATTGGGCGTCCACGTATTAGTGACAGTGCTCAGCCAGAGTAACGTAAGTGGGGCCCACCCTGCACTGGGATTCCCCAGCATCTTCCTACACATCCTTTCCCCACACCCCAGTCAGACTCCCTACCTGCCTCTGGAGCCAGGCTTCCCTCCTGTGAAACCCCTCAGCCTTTGAGGTGCTTAGTCCAAGTTCACCTGGTCCTTCTGGGACTCAACTGCTCACCTCATTTTCCCCCAGAGAGACTCTGGTCCCTGCTCAGGAACAAACCTGAAATCAGGGGTACCTGCTGTTCCTACTGCCACAGAAATGCTATGTCATGCTATGCTATGTTATAACATATGTTGTGACATGTTGTTATGCTATATTAATTTATGCCATACTATGTTATGTTATACTGTATTTAGTTAAATTATATTGTGTTATACTGTGTTGTATTATTTGATGTTGTACTGTGTTGTGCTATGTTATGTTGTACTGTATTGTGTTATATGGTGCTATGCTGTGTTATGTTGGGCTGTTAATGTTGTACTGTGAAGTTACGTTATGTTGCTCAGTGCTGTGTTGTGTTGTTATTTTATGTTGTGTTATGTTGTGTTATACTGTGTTGTGTTGTGCTGTGTAATCTTATGTTGTGCTGTGTTAAGTATATTGTGCTGTGTTGTGTTATATTGTTCCATGTTATGTTATGTTGTACTGTGTTTGTTATGTTGTGCTGTGCTTTGTTGTGCTGTATTATGTTACATTGTACTGTGTTGAATTGTGTTATACTGTGTTGTGTTGTGCTATGTTATATTGCTATATTGTATTGTACTGTAATATTGCTATGTTGTACTGTGTTGAGTTATGTTATAATGTGTTGTGTTATATAGTGCTGGATTATGTTACATTGTACTGTGTTATATTGTACTGTGTTGTGTTGTTATGTTGTGCTGTGTTTTGTTGTGCTGTGTTATGTTACATTGTACTGTGTTGAATTATGTTGTATTGTGTTGTGTTGTACTATGTTATGTTGTTGTGTTGTGTTGAACTATGTTATATTGTTATGTTGTACTGTACTGAGTTATGTTGAACTGTGTTGTGTTATGTTGTACTGTGTTGTGTTATGTTGTACTATGTTATGTTACATTGTACTGTTGTACCATATTGTACTGTGTTGTGTTATTTTGTGCTATGTTAAGTTATGCTCTATGTGCCCCTGTGCCCACCAACCGTCATTCCATGCCAGTGCTATCCACGCCATAGCAGAAACAGTCTGGTAGCATCATGTCTGCATTTCTCATCAAAGGGGAGCTTCTCTAAAGTTTTCAAAGCCCATTAAAAAAAGATTTTGGGCCAGTGAGGGAAATGTGAGTGTGAACTGGGGAAGAGAGGATTCAGGGATTAGTAATAAGCCGACTTGGTTTTCTTAAGGTGATAATGATATTGTGATAATAAACAGGCACACCATAATCTGAGGGCTATTTACCTAAGGATTTCAGGGATGAAGCCTAATAAACTCGTGGTTTCCATTGAATTGGTTCTATCAAAGAAACCTCTTTCAATTTTTCCTACACGTAACTGTTTTCATATTGACAGAGGGAAACAAAAAAAGAGACACCGAAAACTCACCTCGGAAATACCCATGGTATTATGAGCAAATCTAATTTGTTGGCATTAAGAAAATCTACAGGGGTCAGGCGGTGGCGCTGGAGGTAAGGTGCCTGCCTTGCCTGAGCTAGCCTAGGACGGACCGCGGTTCGATCTCCCGGTTTCCCATATGGTCTCCCAAGCCAGGAGCAACTTCGAGCGCATAGCCAGGAGTAACCCCTGAGCATCACTGGGTGTGGCCCAAAAACAAACAAAAAAAAAAAAAAAGAAAGAAAATCTACTAACACCATTACCCAAATTAGTGGATTCATGCTGGAAAAGTCATACAATTATTTTAATAGATGCAGTATAAGCATTTGACAATGTTCATCACAAATTCAGGATCTAATTAAATACAACTTTAAAAAGTACAAATTTAAAACCATCTAATTAAGTATGAATTAAAAAAAACTCTTCATCTAATCATGTGTGTTTATATAAATATTCTGGAGACATTCATCATAGTAAAATCTCTTTAAATTTTATTTACAAATAAAAAATAAGACAAAGAATTTCACATTCTAAGTTTATATTCAGAATTCACCAAAGCATATATAAGTATATGTGTAATCATGTATGTATGATTATATAGAATCTAGTCATTTCCCTTCCAGGTATTTAAAACAAATTAAAGTAAGTTTCTACACAAATGTTCACAAATGTATGTTCACAGTGCCCTTGTTTTTAGTCTTCACATCTTGGGCCACCACAGAAAAATACCATCAACTAGGTCTTAACATCATTCTGATACAATGTGCCCATAATGAGGCAAATAACTAAGTGTGATGGATCTTTTAAAAATTCAATCTCTATGGAATATTATTAGTTAACATTTTATGTTTGTATTTATTTTATATACCTGGGCTGTGTAGAACTTTTTGGGGTTAAGAAGAATCAGAGCGTAAAGTATTTAAGAAGCACTGACTTAAGTTATGAGTATTTGTCTTATGGAAGAGGGAAGGGCCAAGACCTAAATGCTGCCAATCTGGAGGACTCTTCAACACTGGTTGAAATGTTACCAAGCAAAGTCATCAAATAATAATGCAAGGACTCGAAGAAAGTAAACAGCTACTTAATTCAGTCTGCCCTGGGATCTACTTCTATTCGTGTTTTTATGAATTTTCATAATAAAGCTTATCCAATTATTTTCTAGGAGAAATATTTTCCTCAAAAAAATGATTTTTATAGTTTTACATCAAAATTTTAAGAGAATCTAATGCTTTCATTATTAAAGGGTAAAAATTATGGGTTGTAAGTAAAATTTTAAATGTTTTTTTCACTCAGATAAGATTGACTACAGGACTGAAAATTCTGGATGTTTTCTTATGAAATAGGTTTGGGCCAAACCTACCTGCATCCAAACCACCATTAAAAAACCAGCAGACTCTCCCCACTGCCATCTTCCCAATGATCCTGCTCCTGCACCAAGCTCCAAAAAGAGATAAAGTCCACCAGTTCTACCCAGATAGTCCAGTTCAGGTGAAACTTCTGGCCTTCTCTGAAGGAATGAAGACAGATGCTCCCATTTCTGCTTGAAACACACAGCAGCCTAGTGTTCCAACAGAAATGGCCCTGCTCTTCGACTTAACCCTGTCAAACTTCCAAGCAACCAAATTTGTTTTATATCTATAGATCTTGGAGGTAAACAGTTATGCAACACCTCAATATATTACATTAATGTCAGCTCAGTAGGATCCCAGGAAATCTAATGGAAAAATTATATGGAATCTACCACGCTCAGTCAGCTTAAACAGTAACACAGAAGCTCAACTAGCACCAACCACAGCCCGGTCAATCCTCAGACACTGACTTGAGTAACATTGTGGAAAGATAGGACAATCTTCAAATTGATTTGGAGTGAACTAAGTTTGATTGTTCCATTTACCTTTGTGTTGTAACAAGCAATGTGAAGTAAATTCATTTGTGTCTACAAGGAGGTAGACTGGGGTGGTAGATAGGAAACTTAGGACATTGGTGAAGGGAAGGTCACACTGGTGGTGGAATTAGTGTTTGAACATTTAACGTCTGAAAGTTATATTATGAATAACTTGGTAAATCTCAATGTTATAATAAAAAGTAAGGGAAAATAAATACTTTTTACCTATTTACCTCATTGCTTGTATGTAGAAATGCAACAGTATTTCTGTTAATTGATTTTGTCACCTGACACTTGACTGTTCAGGAGGTTTATTGTGGAATCTTGAGGGAATTCCTGGGCCTGTAAACAGTGAATTTCTCTTTTCATTAAAATCCCTTTCAATTCTGCCACTTCTTCCCTGACCAAAGTTCTGCCTCAACCTTCCCTCACCCATCCTGGGGCACTGGAGCACAAGCTGAGGTCCCCATGTGACAGCTGGTCTTGAGCTTGGTGGTCACCCCTGTGCTCTTCCTCTGTGGGACTGCCCCAGAATCTTTAGGTCATTTCTGTATTTTGTCACACTGTGAACTCAGGTCAGTCTTTTTAGTCATGTTGACTCTATCTCTCCCTCCAAAATAGTACTTTTTTTAAAGTAGACAAGGTAATTTTTGAGCTATTTAGAAGCAGAGACCATTGGAGAAGCAAGTCACACCTGAGGGCAAAGCACACTGGCCAACTAAACTCCTAGACACACACACACACACACACACACACACACACACAGTGGTGTGTGGGAATCAAGTAAGGACAGAGCTCACATTATTGATCACTGAGAAAAATATTCCATTTTTCTGAGCTGACTCATTCAGAAATATGAAATTGGTCCTTATTTTACCTTCAGGAACAGGAATAGAGACAGGCACTTTCATTTGACAGAAATCATATGCTCTACATATAGCTGCATAATCAGAGAAGCAATAACTTTCCCTAAGTTGAAATCCCCAAGATTTCAACATGATGTTCAGTAATAATCTCCTGAGGAGCATTTCAGTGAACCAGACCAACCTAGCCAAAAACACATCATTCTCCTCATCTGATACATAACCACAGCCATCCCGCACCTTGTGATACTGTTTTCTAGACAAAACACATACACTAAGTGACCAGGTTTCCCATTGCTCTTTATTCTCAGTTTCTGTCTCAATTTCCCTTAAAGCCTTAGAGTTGCATTTTGAGTGTTGAGGATGGATTTTTTTTTCTAGGCTGATGAAGGTGATTTCAAAACTACTAGAGAAGTGGTAGAGTGTTTGCCTTGCACAGGGCTGACCCAAGCCAGACTTCGGTTCAATCCCTGGTATCCCATATGGACTCCAGAGCCAGCAGCGATTTTTAAGCACAGAGCCAGGAGTAATCCCTGAGAGCCACCCAGTGTGGGGGAAAAAAAAAACACTGGAGAGAATGGAGACTAGATGCCAGAGAAAAACACCAACAGATGATGGAATTTCTAGTTGCTCCTTCTCCTACAGGGAGACGGGAAAATTTGAGGGGTTGAGCTCCATTGCTTGTAGTCAATAACTCCAGCCCCCATGTCTTTGTAATGAAACATCCATAAACATTCAAGAGGACAGAATCCAGAGACACGCTGCCCCCCCACACACACACACAGAAGATTTGGGACATGGATGTGCTTGGAAGGCCCAAGAAACTAATGCCTTTTCTTCTTACTTCGATTTCCACATCCTGTTAGGTTATACCTTATTTTACCCAAAGCAAAGATCATCCCTGGGGTTTTTTGTACCTGTTAGTTTACAACTTGGTTTCATCCAAAACAAAGAGTATCCCTGATTCTTATGTATCTATTTGTTTACAACTTGGTTTTACCGCAAAACAGAAATTGTCTTACATGTAAACCTGGGCAAGATTGGAGTTGTATTAATATAAAATGTAAAGTCCTAGAGTTGGGGTGAAGCCTTTCTTGACCAGGCACGATACCTGTAGCCCCTTCAGCCGGAGGGTCTGAGGGTTACAGGATAACAGCGGAGAGATTCACACTTAGTTAAATGAAGTTTCAGAAGACAGCCAGTTTTATTACCTGGCCCTAACTGCCATGTGCATTTCCCCACATGGCTTCTCTGCTAAGCTTTTTAAACTGCCTCTCTTTGCTGGCCT
The DNA here is from genome assembly GCA_004027635.1 of Crocidura indochinensis. NCBI lineage: Eukaryota > Metazoa > Chordata > Mammalia > Eulipotyphla > Soricidae > Crocidura > Crocidura indochinensis. The sequence goes on along the minus strand of PVKC010043299.1, from coordinate 2,861 downwards.
CCATTTATCCTTCCTGAGTCTGCCCTATCTCCTCCCCCCAGCCAGCCCTATTCTCCTTTCTTCAAGATACCCCGACCCATCCCAGATGTGGGCAGGTCTGATCATTCAGATGAGATAAACAGGAAGTTGGGGAGAGGGCTAATAAACTGGCTCAGAATAGCCTGAGCTATTTGTCCTTACTCTGTCCTTATTCCTCTACTTGGGAGAGGTCTCTGTACTCAATCAAACCAGTTCTCAGAGGCAACTTGCTTTCAATAAGAGTTAGAAACGTGTTTCATCCTCAGCCTGGTCTGGATTATTTTATGTGCAACCCTGCTTTAGACTTGTCACCTGGTGTGATTTTACAGCATCCCTTCATCAGCTATTGATTCCCAGTCTTTAGATAATGTTTTAGTGAGCATCCTTTTCTTTCCTTTGAGTCCAAAGGAATGGACAGTGGGAAGGGGGTCCTGGCATCCTCTGATTCAGAGTCAGTGTGTGAAGCAGATAGCAATACAGCCCACACCTCAAGTTTGAGAAGAGGGTGGCAAGGCTCATGGCTAGCTCACTGGGGTATGAAGGGGTCATATTACATAGAAAGTAGTGGAAACTGAGCTCCTGCCTTTTTTTTTTTTTTTTAAGTTTTTTTGTTTTTGTTTTTGGTCACACCCAACAGCGCTCAGTGGTTACTTCTGGTTCTATGCTCAGAAATCACTCCTGGCAGGCTCGAGGGATCATATGGGATGCCATGAATCGAACCACCATCCTTTTGCATGCAAGGCAAATGCCTTACCTACATGCTATCTCTCCAACCCTGCCCCTGCCTCTTGGCACTTAAAATGATCATCAGTTAGAGCAGTGCTTCTCAATTATTTTCTGTCATGCCCACCTAGAAAGAAGAAAACATATTTTCGCCCTCCCTTAAATAGTATCTTTATTTAAAAAAAAAACTTTAACCTGAAAAAAAAAATATATATATAATAATAATTTGATCTGGCTGGTCCCATAGCAGTGGTTTATCAGAACTTATTAACGTTAGTATCACAAAAGTTGGTAGATAACCACCCCATTGATCAATTTGACTGACTTTAAAATTAATAATAATAATAAGAGCTGATTTTTTAATCAGAAGTGATGTTTGGATTAATGGCTACAATGAGCACATTTTGCAGTGCATAGCTTTTCAAAGCAGGGTTTGAAGCAGGACTCAGCTCCAGAGACATACAGAGACATAAACACAGGGCTTAGCTTGTTATGACAGTTATGCTTGTTATGACGAGGTCAAACGAGCTCCCCCTTTACGGAGCCTTGTGCCCCCCCCTGAGGTGCGCGCCCCACTATTTGAGAACCACTAAGCTAGAGAGTCAGAAATGACCTCGAGTCAGAGACTCTACTGGTGCTTCCTGGTCCAACTAAGCCTCCTAAGGCCTTTGCAGTTGGACCCAAGAATCCCCAATGTACATTAGCAGTAGAGGTTAGAGTCTGAGTTTTCTTGCTTACCAAATGTTTTTTTTTTTTCCCACTTTAACAATGCTTCAAACTCTCATGTAAAATATTTCCAATTTTTTATCTGGAGAGATAAAAAATAATAGACGAGTTGCAGAATAAGGGTAACTGGGTTTCCCTGGTTTTTAATCCATAGATTCACATAAATAAAAGATACTGTTCGCAGGGCACCTGGAGTCATAAATTTTTAATGCAGTAAACTCCCGTGAGCTAATGTCAAATGGAAAAATAAATGTCAGAATCATTCGCTGAGTGGCTCTAGCATGTGAGTGCAGACAAGCATATAGTGAGTCTAAATATCTTATTGTTTGGAGAGATCACTGTGCAGATTTGATATTCTTAGATCCTGTAGCATTTGGTCATGAATGTCGGGCAGGCAGGAAGATTGAGGCATAGGGCAACTGGGATGTCCCTCAGTGCTAATGCAGAGTTCCCTCGGGCAGCTGGGCCCCAGGGTCCTCATCTCTCTCCTGCTCTGGCCTCATTTCAATGTAGGGCATCGGAAAGATGCAAGGAACGCCCTGGGGGTAGTGAGCAGGGCTCTGTGGAGGCCACCTGACAAGTGCTGCGAGTGAAGGACCTTATCCTAGTCAGGACACCTCCCTAGGTGAGGAGCCTATCCTCGTCAGAAGACCTTCCCGTTCGAGGACTTTATCCTAGGCCAGGACACCACCCTTAGAAAGGAAAAAATTAAACTCTCCCTACTTTTATATGACAGAATTATCCACAAGGAAGAGTTTAGAATTTTGCCAAGTAATTTCCAGAAATCTTCAAAGCAATTCCTAGTACTAAAAAAGTGAATTTAAGTTGGTCCAAGGATTGTGTGTTATTGTTAAGCTGTTTAACATTGTCTCCTGCTCACACCCAAATTTGACTAACTGAGGGTTGGAGAGATAGCATGGAGGTAAGGCGTTTGCCTTTAATGCAGAAGGACAGTGGTTCGAATCCCGGCATTCCATGTGGTCCCCTGTGCTTGCCAGGGGCAATTACTGAGCATAGAGCCAGGAGTAACCCCTGAGCACTGCCGGGTGTGACCCAAATAAATAAATAAATAAATAAATAAATAAGTAATTTGACTAACTGAAAAAGAAAAATTTTTTTTCAGGAGAGATAACATCTTTATTTGCCCTGGCCCACATGTGTGGCCTATATCATAAACCTATTTAAGCACATGCCATCTTTTTTTTTTAATTTTATTTTATTTTAACACCTTGATTACATACATAAATGTGTTTGGGTTTCAGTCATGTAAAGAACACCACCCATCACCAGTGCAACGTTTCCATCACCATTGTCCCAAATCTCCCACCTCCCACCCTCCCCATGCCTGTACTCTGGACAGGCTCTCCATTTCCCTCATATATTCTCATTATTAG
>PVKC010043298.1:0-11798 GCA_004027635.1 Crocidura indochinensis | reverse complement strand
TTTGGTTCTTTGGGACACACCCGTTTGATGCTCAGGGGTTACTCCTAGCTAAGCACTCAGAAATTGCCCCTGGCTTGGGGGGGACCATATGGGACGCCGGGGGATCGAACCGCAGTTCTTCCTTGGCTAGTGCTTGCAAGGCTGACACTTACCTCTAGTGCCACCTCATCGGCCCCAATTATTTATTTCTACTTGAAGTTATTAAGAGAAGATGCTCAACCTCACTAACTGAAACCTCAGTGACATATTCCCTCACACTTGTGTGACTAATACTAAAAAAATAAAATAAAATGATAACAAGCATTAGTGAAATTAGGGAAAAAATAAATCCTTGTTCAATATCTTTGGGAATGTATATGATGCAGTCACTAAGGAAAACAGCATACATATTCCTATAAAATACTAAAACCATAACTGATACATTTTCTGGCAATTCCACTTTTATGTATTTCTCCAAAGAGCATAAATACACAAGTTTGAAACTACATAGATACATCCCACATCAACTGCAGTATAATATCTAATACATGGAACTGGCATAAGTGTTTATTCATGAGTTAATGGACAAAGTTTGATAAATATATTAACAGATAATGGAATATCATTCAGTCATAAAGAGAATGGATTATAACCATGTTGATAATACAAATTGGTCTTATAATAAGTAAAAAAAAAACAAACAGGTAAATGTAAACATGCTATGGTTATACCTTTAAATGGAATCATCCACTGTCCCTAAAAACAAAGCACAACATCAAATTCAGAATTTTCAAATTCATATATACACAGATTATATTGGATGTTGTGTGCAATAGGGGGAAAAAGCATACAATGTGTGTAAGAATTCTGAGTTAATTGTTCCTGGAGATCAAAACATATACATTTTTGGTAAAACTCAAATAAATCACTAGTATATATATAGTCAGCAGCATTTTTCATAGAGCTAATAATACCCTTACATGCTTTAAAATGCTTAGAGATTTATTAACATTCCTTGTCACAAATACATACACCACTACAAAGAGATGGATGTTAACTAGACATTGTGGAGATAACTGTTATACATATGCATTAAGTCATGATTTTATAGACAATATTAATTTGCTATATGTAAATTCTATCTCAATTTAAAACAACAACCCTAATAAATAAAACACAGAGCTCAGTGGTTAAACATTGTAATATTCTTTCATATTATTTGCTGTAAAATTATGTATTCTTGGGAACAGAGTGATAACACAGCAGTAGGAGCATTTGCCTTGCACATAGCTGACATAGGGCGGACTGCATTTCTATTATCTGGCAACCCATATGGTCCATCAAGCCAGATACAATTTTTGACCATATAGCCAGGAGTAACCACTAAGCATCACTGGGTGTGGCACCAAAATAAAAATATGTAATTTCTTTAAAGTTATTAATTAGTTAAATCATGTTTCTACTCATTTATTATAAGGTTTTTAGAGCAATGTCCGACAAATAATGCATTCTTAAAATTTTGCTCTTTAGAGTAGAAAACAATATTTGCTAATGTAGTGATGTTATCTATTTTAGTTTTATCTTTATATTTCTATTTGCAAATATGGAATAGAGTTAGGATTCATATGTAGATTTTGTTGAAGTTAAATAATATTACATAGCTCACATAAAGAAGAAACTATGTATACATTAAGAAACTAGGTGTGCTCTTTCTTCTCTATATAACATCTCAATGCTTAAATGAATCATATTATCACTACAAATTTTGCAACTTTCAATTAATTAACCTACTAAATGTCTAGGTTATTATAAATGTGAAATTATTGCTACACCTAGTTTCACTTGAAAAAAATTAAGGTACTCATTTTCTGTGCTGTTAATCGTCTTAATCATCACCTTTATGAACATACTGTGAAGTTTTTCTAGACAAGTAATCACATGAATTTTTTAAATAATATCTTTATTTAAGGACCATGATTACAAACATGTTTGTAGTTGGGTTTCAGTCATAAAAATGACACCCCCCTTTAACCAGTGCAACATTCCCACCACCAATGTCTTCATCTCCCTTTACCCTCATCCCCTGCCTGTATTATACACAGGCATTTCATTTCTTCATTTTTTATATATTAATTTCTTTATTTAAACACTTTGATTACAAATATGATTGTAGTTAGATTTCAGTCATATAAAGAACACTCCCCTTCACTGGTGCAACATCCCCACCACCAATGTCCCAAATCTCCCTCCTCCTCATCCCTCCCCCACCTATACTCTGATCAGGCTTTCCACCTCCCTCATTCATGCTCATTGTTATGATAATTCTCAATGTAGTTATTTCTCTAACTGCACTCATCATTTGTCGTGGTGAGCTTCATGTTGTGAGCTGGACTTTTCAGTCCTCCACCCCTTGTCTCTGAGGATTATTGCAAAAATGTCTTTTATTTTTCTTAAAACCCATAGATGAGTGAGATTATTGTGTGTCTATCTCTCTCCCTATGACTTATTTCATTCAGCATGATAGATTCCATGTACATCCATGTATAGGAAAATTTCATGACTTCATCTTTCCTGATGGCTGCGTAATGTTCCATTGTGTATATGTATCACAGTTCCTTTAGCCATTCACCTGTTGAAGGGCATCTTGGTTGTTTCCAGAGTCTGGCTATTGTAAATAGTGCTGCAATGAATATAGGTGTAAGGAAGGGATTTTGTGTTTTATTTTTGTGTTCCTAGGGCATATCCCTAGGAGTGGTATAGCTGGATCATATGTGAGCTCAATTTCCAGTTTTTTTGAGGAATCTCCATATTGCTTTCCATAAAGTTTGGACTAGATGGCATTACAACCAGCAGTGAAAGAGAGTTCCTTTCTCTCCACATCCCCTTTCACTCATTATCATTGTCATGATAATTGTCAGTGTAGTAATTTATCTAACTGAACTTCCACTCTTAGTGGTAAGCTTTATATCATGGGCTGGTCCTTCCAGCCCTCATCTCTATTGTGTCTTGTATTCAATCACATGTATTTCAATATACTATGAGGTAAACATCAATTGCAATAACATGGAAGGTCTGGAAATACTACTTTAAAGATCATTATATTTATCTTAAAGGTAATCTATAAACATTGTAACAAGGTAATTCAACATATTTAAACAAAACATAAAATATTTTTGGGTCTTCAATAAAATAAAGATAATGTTATGTACAAGAGGAAAACAATGACTCAAATGGAATCAAGTATCTGATTCCATTTGAGACTGTTCAAACAGAGGATAGCATCCCACACATAGAGTCTAAGTCAGAAACTTAATAACTAAATTTTGGGGGGGTGGATATACCCCGCGGTGCTCAGGGGTTACTTCTGACTAGGCACTCAGAAATAGCTACTGACTCAGTGGACAATATGGAATGCCGGGAATAGAACAGGAGTCTGTCCTGGGTTGGCGCTTGTAAAGGCAAACTCCCTCCCACTGTGCTACCACTTCAACCCTGAAAATTAAATTTTCTATTTCTAGATGAAGTTAGCATTGTATGTACATAATAGCCTCTTTAATCTTAACCAGGTGAATACAAAGTATGATAATTTTATAATTAACTACAAATATTAATTGCCAAACAAGAAAGCTAAATTCAATTTTGAAGACCATTGAATAAGAAAATAATTAAATATAATAATATGTTAACACAAAAGTGGAAAACAATAAAAAAATTGCAGTTTTTCAGTTCAGATATTTTAAAAAGAGTTTTTCTTTAGTCTAAATCTAAAAATGGCCTACCTTTCCCAAGGAATAGAAGTTCTTAATTGTGATATGATAATGAGTCTAGAAGAAAGGCAAATACAAGGACTGGATGAAAACATGATGGGATATAGAGCTAAGAATTTATTTGCATCCTAACTCTGTCATTCTAAACCATGTCTTAAAAACATGTATTAATTACTGGGTAATAAACATATTATTAATTACATTTATTACTTCCATTCAAAATGGAATAAAAACATTTCATCTTTAAGTCACATTACTTAGTCACCAATGTTATTTTCCTATGACTACTATAAAATTTCACATCATTTAGTGAAAAGTTTAAAATTAGTTTACTCAATTTTGTACTGCAGATATGTAAAATTTAAGAGTTAGAAGGCCAGTATATTTTTAAATATTTTCGAGGAGAATTATTTGCTCACTTAGGCCTTCTTAACTAGCTACGTCTATTTTTTGGTCCTGCTGCAAAACTCCAATTCCAGCTTCTTTGGTCACTTTTCTTCTCCTTTTTCACTTACCCCTTTCCAACCCCTTCTCATCCTCCTCATAAAATCTTTTGTTATTAGCTTTAAGGACCCATCCAGTAAATCCACAGTAATGTCATATATCTGATATTATTTTTATTGTGTCTAAAAACATTTTTAAATAAAAGAACAGTAACAGGTTTCAGAATCAGGATCAAAATATTTAGTGATATATTTTATTTTTTATTAATGATAAATCCTATTTTTCTATACTTTTGATATAAATTTAATATTAGAAATATTCTTACTCCATAAGTTTTTAAACTAACTTTTTTTTGTGTGTGTGGTTTTTTTGGGTCACACCCGGCAGCACTTAGGGGTTACTCCTGGCTCCATGCTCAGAAATTGCTCCTGGCAGGCACGGGGGACCATATGGGGCACCGGGATTTGAACCGATGACCTTTTGCATGAAAGGCAAACGCCTTACCTCCATGCTATCTCCCGGGCCCTAAACTAACTTTTTAATATTCCTGCTTCCATGTCGATAAGAAAATGAGAACTATTTTCTACTCACCAATATTTCTTGTTTTGTGGAATAATTTATAAAGGAATAGCTTGAACTTTCTCAAAAAAATAGAATGTTCTATAATATATAAATAGTATATTTTCTGACAAGTATTTTACTACATTTTATTTCTACAGGAGAAATAATTATATAAAATAAATATAGCACCTAATTTCAACAAAATTAACTTATTTTGTGTTTAAGAGCAAATTTAAAAAAGTAAGGAATTAGTAGCCAATTATTTAGCCAAGATTTGTCTTTTAAGTATCAATGTTCAATTTAGTAAATTAAATTCACAAAATTAAATTTATTATATGAATAAATGTAACAAATTATTTAGAATATTTAGACTCAGTATGCTTCTTGAGGTGTATTTTCTGGACTGAATGTTTCAAGAAATAATTAAATATATATATATGTATATATACAATTTATCAAAGTAATATTTACAAGAATACCAAAAATTAGCTAATTAAACATAATACTTTTATTTTTATTATAATTTTTAAATATAAAAATTGTGTTTACAAAGTTAGTCATATTGAGTTTTAGATATACAATGTATTAGCACCAAACTCACTACCTGTGTCAACCTCCCTCCACCAATATTCCCAATGTTCATCTAGTGCCACCACTACCCCTGCTCAGCCTGCCATCATGAAGGACACCCTTTTAAGTTTAGCTGTTAATAACTGGGTCTCATTATTTTGTTGTTGTTGACTTTGTGGCTTAGGTAGTTATTCTGTCCTTCCAAATAACAATAATATACATCAGTATATTTGACTCCTGATTTTATCTTTGTTCTCCATTCAATTTTTTTTCCTTCTCCCCTGACATTAAGAGTGTTCTCCCTCTCAAATTTGACTACAGGTTTGAATGTTGTGTATTGTGTTTTTGTTTATTTTATTCTGAAATTAAAGTATGTGAAATAAAAGAAGTGTTCTAAAAATGACCTATTTAAACCATTATATTCCTTCATGTAGTTATTCTAAATACCACAATAAGAGATATAATCCTGTTTTTATTCTTCTGGCTTACATCATTTGACATAATATCTTCCAGTTCCAATCATGCTGAAGCCGATTACATAATACATCATTCATTAAAATGATGTAATATTCCATTTTAGGTTTTGGAAGTTAACTCTTGAGAGTACTTTGTATATCCTATATTTCAACCATTTATGAAGATAATTTTTTAAATCAATATTTAAAATTTTTGTACTGAATTTGCTGAGACTTATTTCAATCCTGTTAACTATCATAAAGTAAATGTCATAACTAAATTATTTACCACTTACAGTTTATGGTATGTTTTTATGATTTTGTTTTATTTTATTTTGCTTGGGCCACATCAGTGGTGATCAGGGGTTACTCCTGATCTGTACTCAGAAATAGCTCCTGGCTTGGGAGACCGTAAGGAATGCCAGGAATCAAGCCCACTTCTATCCTGGGTCGGCTGCATGCAAAGCAGATGCCTGACCACTGTGCTACCACTCTGGCTCCTGCTTTTAAAACATTTTTAAGTATTACTCCTTACCTCTGTGATTTGGAAATACATTTTGGTGAAGCTCTGGAGACTTATGTGGGATGCAGAGATTTAACAAGTTTCAGGCTACTCTACTATGTCTCTGGCATAAATAAAATCTTTCTGAGATTTATTAGCAATGTATTTTTTTTCTTTTGGTTGCCTGTAAAGGTGTTGGTGGTCATCAGAAATAAATGCCTTCACTGTAGCATTCAGATGCCTCAGAGACTGTGGAGTGAACCCAGGGCCTCACATATGCAAATTAGACGCCCAGCCTCTGAAGTTACTATCCTTGCCCTGTATGCCATATATTTCTTCCATTCAAAATAAATAATTCAATATCTTTTATTCCCAAAGAAACTTTAGGCTTATTACTAGTCATTGCCATTCTTTACCTCACATGCAAGCGGCAACTACTCTGCTTTATTTCTACTGTGAACATTTCACAAACATGAATCAGATACTCAAGTTGCTTTTTGTGATCATTCACGTTCATATATATTTTTTTAAGTTTCAATATATTATAGCATGGATTAGAACCCTATTCCAATTTAGACAAAAAAAATTTATCAATAGATATAGTACACTTTATTTATCCATTATTTAGTTAAACATTTTTTATTGCTTCAAATTTGAGAGCTATTTAAATAATGCTGAAAAGACATTGGCAGAAATTCATCAATATTATACAGAAAAAAATCACCTTCAAAGGTGTGTTAAGAGACTTTGAGTGTTTTATGAAGGCTTTGAAACCACTGGCTGGAGAGATAGATCGAAGGAAGGACTCTTGCTTTATACAAGGTCGTTTTGGGTTCAATCTCTGGCAAAACATATGGTCTTCTGAGCCTGCTAGGTGTGATCATTGTATTAAGAGCCAGGATTAAGCACTGAACACAGCTGAGTGAGAAAGACAAAAACAATGCTTTGAAGGCAAAAAGGAAAAAATCATTGCTGAGGCTGTGGATACACAAGTGATAACATCATACAACTCCTTAACTCCAGAGTTCAAAAATCAGATTTTATAAAAGTAAAATATACTATCATAAATCACATTAATTACTTGACTTTCATGTGACAGATTTAACTTAAATATCTTATATAAAATGTGATTGCCTTAGCACAAATAAGAATGATCTCTCAGCACAGAGTCAGGAATAAGCCCCAAGTATTACACAAATTCTCCCATCCCCCAAAAAACTTTAAAATATTTATTCATTATATAAAATTATAAATAAATTTGGGGCTATCCAGAATTTCTTACTACTGTCTTTATGTATTATAATTTTTTAAAATTTAAGTAGATCATCATCAAATACACTTTGTTCTTAGATTCTATATTTATTTTTATTCTATACCCACATTATTTTGTTGAGAAGAAAATTATGGCTAGATATTTAGCAGTTATTTTTCCTTAGGAATACATGAAGACTAAATCATATTGATTTAGCCACCATATTTCAACCTCCAAAATTAAGGTAATATTTGACCACAATATGTCATAAAGAATGAAAATGCAGCATGCAATTATATCTGCTTTCTTGTCTCTTCTCTGTACATCTTTTAATATTAAAGAACATTTTTATTAAATAAGCAAAGAAATAATTAACACAAATTTTTCATCAAAGTATCTTACTTCCCATATAAAATATTTTCTATATACCATCTTTTTATTGTAATGGAAAATGCAAGTGTTACAAAAAGTTGATTTATAATAATAACTATATATTAAAAATATACAGTCTCTGTACATTTTTATCATTTCCCTTCTTCCCATGTTTTTATTTAAATCATCTGAATTTTATTGTCAATCAATTGGAAACATTAGGTTGATTTGGATTACACTGGGGGATGAATTAATAGGAAACGAAATTATTTCATACATACAGGTTTATTCTAGTTCACAAGAATGACCTACATCAGGGCACTCAGTAAGAAACTGTATTATTTTTATTTTCAACTCCAAAAGGGAAAAGTAAATCTCATCCCTGGGAGGATTCCATCTAACCACATCACTTGTATGTTTACAGAATCTAAGCTATATGATGTGCCTTGCACTGCTGAACTCAGAACTACTTATTACTGTGCTCCCTTGGAAATCTAATAGTTTGTAGTTCAGAATACTCAACATCACCTGGCAGATTTCTCATTTCAACTATTCAAACTCAATAGAAGATATGCAAGTATCTATGAGCCCTTCATTCTATAGTCTTTTAACTCTTAGCTGTATAAAGGGCCATCCTTATATTTTTTGTTTCCCTTAGTTTGTAGTATCAGGTCAAACTACGTCATGCTTTTTTTGGTGTTTTTTTTAATTTGTTTTATGAATCTTTAAGCTTCAATTAAAGTAATTTGCTATGAGGTTTCATTTTCTTTAGTATTAAAGAAATATATTAAATTAAAGGATGCATTAAATTTCCTATTAAATGAGTTGTACTGGGATAAAGTATCTGAGATAAGCAGACTTTAGTCTGACTTACATTTCCAATAAAATTTACTTAGATATTAAGCTGCTGGGAAATTTCAAAGTATAAGAGTGATTTAGTCATCAGATAATGTGCATTGTCAGAGGCATTTAAAGTCAGACAATTTTTAGATTTAGCCATATCATGAAAGGGATCATGGACATACACATATCATGTAGAGGTAAATGTAGCAATTATGGCATTATAACATAAAACCCAAAATATAAGTCATTTCAGTTATCTCAAATGTAGGAATTACCTTAAGATTCAAATACTAAAATATAAAACATTATAAATGTTAATATTATTTCTAAAATGTATTTATATTATTTCACTTAGAAAGTCACATTCTAATTTAAAAAATTAAGAATAGAGAAAATAAAATTGCTCTTATCAGGTATCTGTATAGGTATATAGACATAATTTATATATTAACTAGTCAGATAATTAACAGTCAAATTAGGTGAATTGACAAACATAAATTGAAAACTTAGCATACACAAAATTTTATTTATAAAAGTAAATTCTGGAACTATAAAGAAAGACTCCATCCTAGTCTCCATCCTTTGACATGTGTAAATACTAAGATCACTAACTACAGAGGACTGATTTTAATCAACCATGATGGAGCAGAAAACTCACAGACATCACAAAAGGACCTAGATAAGAGTAAAAGAGCATGTATGGAGCCTGTAGTTATACCCATGACAGTATAACTCAAGGGTGAGAAACCCTGTATCTCTTATTTCAGGGGAATTCCCTTTCTAATCTCCCGAATATTTTTTCTTTTTACAAAAAACTTTTTTTTGTAATTGTTGTTGCTTGGTATTTTTTTTTTCTTTTCTTTGCCTTTTTTTCCCTGTGCTTCGATTCATCTTTATTTAGGGACTGTGGTTAGTGTTTGGTTGTTGTCTTTATTGCTGTGGTGCTTCTTCAGGTTTTTTTGTTTGTTTGTTTGCTTGTTTTTGTTTTAATGGTTTTATTGGGTTTGATTTTTTTATATTAGTTTTATGTTTTCCTTACTTTATCCCTTTCTTTTCTTAAACTGATTTTTTTTTTGTTTTTATTTTTGTTTTTGGGCCACACCCAGTGACGCTCAGGGGTTACTCCTGGCTATTCGCTCAGAAGTCGATCCTGGCAGGCACAGGGGACCATATGGGGAACCGGGGGATCGAACCACGGTCCGTCCTAGGTTAGCGCAGGCACCTTGCCTCCAGTGCCACCGCCCGGCCCCTTAAACTGATTTTTATAGTCTCAGGAAGGAATCCTATAGTTTTTTGCTTGTTTGAATTTTTGCCCCCCCCCTTTTCTTTTCTTTTTTTTTTCGTACCTTCAAACAGAACCACATAACTTGAACCATCTTGTTCTGCCACACAAATTGAGGGGGAAATAATGGAGGGCACCAAGACCAAACAGTCATATGAACATTGAATAGAATGATGATCAGACCTAAATATCATGATCAGACTTAAACACCAAATCCAAAGCCAACTACAACCAAATTGATACCCAATCTACAACAAGCTAGACACAGAAGGGACCACTTATACTAGCAGCCTGGATGGCAAAGGAGGGATGATATGGGATGCATGCTGGAAATAGGGGTGGAGAGAGGGGAACATTGGTGGTGGGAATGCTCCTGATTCAATGTCACTATGTATCTAAGATACTACTGTAAATTATTTGTAATCAACTTTGGTCAAAATAATAATTATTAATAAAAAGTTGATAATCTTATCAATGTATTTTAAACTTTAATACTTTAATACATGTCTTCTAACATGTCATTTTCACTAAAAAACAGCATGATTTATGACATGACTGAGAACCATATATATATTTTCTGAAATTGCTGAATTTTAGTCTTATTACATGATTTTTCCACTATCAATGTCAATAAAATTTTAAATAATAAAAGTAAATTCTTGTATAAGAATCATTTGTACAGTATATAATCCTAATTAATATTAATTATATTTATTATTGCTATATTATCAATTATATTTGACTCATTTCTGTTCGAAAATATATATTATTGTAGGTAGGGCACTTGCCTTGCACACTGTTGTTGTGTGATTTATTTTCAGAATATGTTCCCCTTAAACACCTCCAGGAGTGATCCTTAATCACAGAACTGGGAGTTAAGCACTTAGAACAGCTAAGTGTGGTTTCATATAAGCATAAAATTACATAACTGATTACAAAGGAAAAGAACAGCTACATTGCTTATGGTCAAACAAACAGCAGATAATAAAATTAAAATTCAAAATGTTACAACTTTATAACTAAAGTTATAAAAAATTTAACATTTTTTGTTATTTTTTGATTACATCTAGAGCTTCTTCCTGCCTCTGCACACAAGGATCATTCTGGCATGACTTGGTAGAACCATATGAGGTGCTGTGGACTAAATGTGATTCATCTGTGTGTAAGACAAATGCCCTACCCATAATAAGTATAGCTCTGGTCTCTGCTTTATTTTTTGAATGAAGAATTCATAAAACTATTTGAGCGGTGAATATAAACTTCTATAATGTTCTTTTCATGAATGCATATAACTATCTCTTTTAGATGTCTCAATGTTAATAAGCATGCTTTTCTTTGAATTGATAATAAGTCAAATGATTGTTCATCTATGAGACAGCAAAGAGCTAATTAGTAAGTGAACTAAAGCTAATTGATTTCGTAAAGGTCAAAATACATTACCTCTTCCAAAAGGTCAGTTTTAAGTAAATGTATCACCTTACTAAGCAATTCTGTAAGAACTCAATTAGATCTTGAAGTGTATCTTACTTTTAGGAAAGCCTTTCATTCCTAGTTATGTAATCATTAATTGCCTGCTTAAAACAAGTGATTTTTTCTATGAATAATCATAACACAGAATTTTAATCTTTAAATGCCACATGAGGTCTCTATCACACATTAATCATAGTTCTCTTTAAGAAATATAAAAATTTCATATAGGAGTAGTTTTTAAAATAATTACATGCTAGACTTTGTTCAAGTACCCCTGATAGGCTGGTTTAAGCCATGAGGA
>PVKC010043297.1:0-11789 GCA_004027635.1 Crocidura indochinensis | reverse complement strand
GCTCTGTGTTTGTGTGTGTGTGTGTGTGTGTGTGTGTGTGTGTGTGTGTGTGTGTGTGTGTGTGTGTGTGTGTGTGTGATTTTTGGGTCACACCCGGCAGTGCTCAGGGGTTACTCCTGGCTCCAAGCTCAGAAATTGCTCCTGGCAGGCACGGGGGACCATATGGGACGCAGGGATTCGAACCGATGACCTTCTCATGAAAGACAAACGCCTTACCTCCATGCTATCTCTCCGGCCCCAAGAAAGATAGGCATTCAGGGTTTTTTTTGTTGGTGTTTTTTTGGTTTTTTGGTTTTTTGGTTTTTGGGCCACACCCATTTGATGCTCAGGGGTTACTCCTGGCTAAGCATTCAGAAATTGCCCCTGGCTTGGGGGGACCATATGGGAAGCCGGGGGATCAAGCCGTGTTCCTTCCTTGGCTAGCGCTTGCAAGGCAGACACCTTACCTCTAGCACCACCTCAGCAGCCCCCAGTCTTATATTTTAGTACCTTCTTGAATCCTGAATCTGATATAGCCATTTCTCCCCAAACTTCCCCCTTTATTTGGTTTTGGTTTTTGAGCCACTTTTGGCAGTGCTTAGGGTTGTTACTCTTTTTTCTTTTCTTCTCATAATTACTTTGTTTTAGCACTGTGGTTACAAAATTGCTTGTGGTTGAATTTCAGTTTTAGAATGTACACCACCCTTCACCAATGCACATTTCCCACCACCAATGTCCCCAGAGTTTCCCTCTCACTCATTTTCTCCTAACTATCTCTAGGGCAGGTACCCCCCCTTTCTCCTCTTTCTCTTTCTCTATTTTTTCTCTCTTTTTGGTTTTTTTTTTTTGGGGGGGGGGTCACACCCGGCAGTGTCAGGGTTTACTACTGACACTGCATTCAGAAGTCGTTCCTGGCAGGCTTCGGGACCATATGTGATGCTGGGATTCAAACCGGGGTCTGTCATGTGTTGGCAAGGCAAACAGTCCAGCCCCTCTTTTTTTCTTTTTTGACACTGATTTGCACTATGAAGGGGTACCACAAATATCGATTTATCCCCTTTCAACACCCAGTTCTTATCCAGAGTAATCAGTTCCAACTATCATTGTCACAATGAACTTGTTCACTACCCTAACTACATTCACCATTCTTTGTGGCAAGCCTCTTATATGAACTAGTTCTGATTCTGTTATCTTTAGATATTATTATCATAGTATCTTTTATTTTTATTATATCTCACAAATGAGTGCAATCACTATCTGTCTATCCCTCTGACTCATTCACTCAGCATATTCTCCATGTCTATCCATATATAAACAAATTCATGACTTCATTTTTCCTAACAGTTGCATAGTATTCAGATGTACCACAGTTTCTTTAGCCACTTATCTGTTCTTGGGCACTTGAGTTGTTTCTAGATTCTGGCTATTGTAAATGGTGCTATGATTGCAAAAGGCTTTTCTGCATGGTGATTTTGGGTTCCTAGAGTATATCTCCAGGAGTAGTTTTGCTGGATTATATGGAAGCTCAAGTTCTAGTTTTTTGAGGAATATCCATATTGTTTTCCAAACAGGCTGGACCAGTCTACATTCCCACCAGCAGTGAATGAGAGTTCTTTTCCCCTTTATCTGTGCCAGCACTAATATTTTTGAGTTTGGTTTTGATTTTGGTTTTTGGGTCACACCTGGCAGCGCTCAGTGCACTCCAGGCTCTGCACTCAGAAATCACTCCTGGGGGCCGGCGTGGTGGCGCTAGAGGTAAGGTGTCTGCCTTGCCAGCGCTAGCCTAGGACTGCGGTTTGATTCCCTGGCGTCCCATATGGTCCCCCAAGCCAGGATCGACTTCTGAGCGCATAGCCAGGAGTAACCCCTGACCATCACCGGGTGTGGCCCAAAAGCCAAAAAAAAAAAAATGAAATCGCTCCTGGCAGACTCAGGGGACCATATGGGATGCCAGGATTCAAACCACCGTCCTTCTGTATGCAAGGCAAACACCTTACCTCCATGTTATCTCTCCAGCCCCTAGCACTGATGGTTTTTATTCTTTATGATGTATGCAGTCTCTGTGGTGGTAGATATTTCATTATTGTTTGCATTTGCATCTAGCTCAGGGGTTACCCTTGGCTCTGTACTCAGGAATCAGTCCTGGCAGTGCTCGAGGGACCACCATATGGGATGCTGAGGATTGAACCTGGGTCACCCACATGTAAGGCAAAGCACCCTACCAGCTATACTATCTCTCCGGTCCCTTCCTGTTTCCTTTTGCAGAGAACTGATAAGTAACATGTGAGTCCAACAGGACCCTCCATTTCGTCTCAGGTTCTATGTTCACTGGCCCATGTCCCTCCCTGCAGCATCCAGAACTACACGGAGAAACTGGGCTGGTACCATTCCCTGGAGGCAGTGCGCAGGGCTTTCCGAGTGTGGGAGCAGGCCACGCCGCTGGTCTTCCAGGAGGTGCCCTTCGAAGACATCCGGCTGCGGCGGCAGAAGGAAGCCGACATCATGGTTCTCTTTGCCTCTGGCTTCCATGGCGATAGCTCCCCATTCGATGGCATGGGGGGCTTTCTGGCCCATGCCTATTTCCCCGGCCCAGGTCTTGGTGGAGATACCCACTTTGATGCAGATGAGCCCTGGACCTTCTCCAGCACTGACCTGCATGGTGAGGACAACAGAGGCCGGAAAACCTCATTTTCCAGATCCGCAGGAACTGTCAGTTAACTCTGTCTTCCAAGCCCTGAGGACTAATAGGGGAGGAGCCAGTGGGGGTCATTATACCCATTGCTCAGATGGGAAGTTAGAGGCACTGCAGTCAGCCCAGCTTTGTTTTGTTTTGTTTGTTTATTTTTGTTTCTTGCCTCTTACTCAAGGATCACTCCAGGTGGTACTTGGGGGACCATATGCAGTACCAAAGATCATAATGCATGCAAAGGGGTCCTATGCATGCAAAGCTAGTGCCTTCCCCCACTGTATTAATCCTCCTAGCTCCCCTTTATTTCTGTGCCACATAGGTGGTGCTGGGATGTATCCAGGGGTATAACCCAGTAGTGCTCAAGGGACCCTTCAGTGTAGGTGGTGGAACCCAAGTCTCCCACTTGCCAAGCCTGTGCCCCAGCCTCTTCTGAGAGTATGGCAGGAGTTGACCATGTGGCCACCCCCTCAGGGAACAGCCTCTTCCTGGTGGCCGTGCATGAACTGGGCCATGCGCTGGGGCTAGAACACTCGAGCAACCCCAGTGCCATCATGGCGCCCTTCTACCAGTGGATGGACACCGACAGCTTCCAGTTGCCTGAGGACGACCTTCGGGGCATCCAGCAGCTCTATGGTGAGGGATTCGGGAGCCCCCAAAACGCCAAGAACCAGGGATTAGCCCACTCAACAAATCCAGGATCATGTGAGAAGCCGACCCTGGCCTCCAGCCAACCCATAGTGGCCTCACTTCTACTGCAGCCTCCTGGATATTCTTGTTAAATGTGGCTTCCTTCAGAAGGTTCTGCACTTGATCCTCTCGGGCAGGTGGTATTGATAAGTGCTGTCGGCTTTGCATATCTTGGGAATTTGAAGCAGGTAGCATCCCTCCCTCCCTCAGAACCTCCTGAGGAAACCTCTAGGTAAGGCCTCCTAAGGGTCGTTAGGAGGGTTAGGACCTGTGCTGGCTCTTTACCAAGGCTCCCCCACTAGATCCTCCCCCCAGAGTCCTGGAGAGTGGGCCTTTCTCTGCCTGTGTCAACCCACTCTTGATGGCTCTTGGGAGCAGGCTAACAGCTAGAGGGGAATGTAAGTCCCTGGAAACGGGGGCAGGGGTGGCCTAAGAACATCACCTCAAATTGGGGGAGGTGAAGAAAGGGCTTCTGAGGGTCATAGGTATAGGGTCCTTCACAGTTGGGCCCTCAACCATCCAGACCATTGGATGGGGTGTGTCAGTGGAGCCTGGGATCCTAGCTGAGTTCTGGCCTTCTTTCCTCATTACTCTTTTGACCCTTGTTCTACAGGCACCCCAGATGGTCAACCACAGCCTACCCGACCTCTCCCCACTGTGACGCCCAGACGGCCAGACCATCGGCCTCCCAGACCCCCTCAGTCACATCCTCCAGGAGGAAAACCAGAGCGGCCCCCCAAGCCAGGACCCCCAGTCCAGCCCCGTGCCACAGAACGCCCTGACCAGTATGGTCCCAACATCTGCGATGGGGACTTCGACACAGTGGCCGTGCTGCGTGGGGAGATGTTTGTGTTCAAGGTCAGCCTGCCCAGCTAGCCCCTGGACCCACCTCTTGGATCCTACACTGCCTTCCAGCCTTGGACCTGCCCCTGCTCTGACTATTTCCTATCCCTGGCCACACCGCCCTGTCCTGGCTGGGTCCTGTCCCTGATCCCCAGAAACTCCTAGAGAACCTTTCTATCTAGGCAGAAAAAAACTGTTCAAGAGTAAGGGTAGTGCCCAAGCCCCCACAGTTAATTCAAGGGTCTTCCCACTCCCCATGCCTCTCACCTTACTGCCATCCAGGCTTTTTCAGTCACCCCTCAGTGAGTCTCAGTGGCTTCTGCTTCCCCCTGAACCGAGTTGGGGGACAGAGAGTTCCCAGATCAGACTGTGCATGTGCCAACTTCACTCCCTCTCCAGGGCCGCTGGTTCTGGCGTGTCCGGCACAACCGAGTCCTGGACAACTACCCCATGCCCATCGGGCACTTCTGGCGTGGATTGCCCAGTGACATCAGTGCTGCCTATGAGCGTCAGGATGGACGTTTTGTCTTCTTTAAAGGTCAGCCACCTTGTGTCTTACCTCTGACTTGACCTCTGACCCCCTGACCCCAGGAGGGCATTTTGGTTGCATGTCCTGATACCCACTGCTGGCTTCTCTGGGAGGGGTCGAGGCCTCCCAGCAACAAGGGGGAGGGTGGGGCAGGTAGACAAACCTGGGGCCCCGAAACTGCCCTAACTGAGGGTAAGTGTGAGCCTCACTTTCTTCCCTTTCTGTCTTTGCCAACTATGCCTTATAAGAACATCCAACCAAGGGGCCAAAGTGATAGCATAATGGGTAGGGCATTTGCCTTGCATTCAGATAACTCGGATTCAATCCCCGGCATCCCACGTGGTTCCCCAGGCCTGCCAGGAGTGATTACTGAGTGCAGAACAAGGAGTAACCCCTGAGCACTGCTATGTGTGCCTTTTCCCCCCACCCAAAAAATACCTGACCACACCACACCCCCAGCCTGCCATGAACCAGGCAGGATTTCTCAGGTCTGCATATTCCAGCAGCCTCCACCCCTCAGGGCTGTGTCCTCACCCCCACTGGCCTAGGCCTCAGTGAAGCAAGTACTTAGTGGGACAGACCTAGGCTCTCACACTACATGTGGGAGTTCCAAGATGTAGACACCTTCCTTCCTGTTTATATGAGAACCGTGGTCTAAGGGTTTTTATTGGATAGTGTGGGTTTTATGTGCAAGTACTAGGAAGAGGTTTGTGTGTACAAAACTTGGTCGAAGGAGTTTTTGTGGGTTGTTGGGTATGTGGCATTACTCAGTCAGTGGAGTCCTGCTGTGTATTGGGATCTGTGTGAAAGGGGAAGAGGTGTGTGTGTATATATATTTG
Organism: Crocidura indochinensis; assembly: GCA_004027635.1. Taxonomy (NCBI): domain Eukaryota; kingdom Metazoa; phylum Chordata; class Mammalia; order Eulipotyphla; family Soricidae; genus Crocidura; species Crocidura indochinensis. The sequence continues at coordinate 6,223 of PVKC010043297.1, read as the reverse complement.
TGTAATAAGTGTGTCAGTATATGGGTGTGTGTAGGGCATGGGGGGAATGTATGTTTGTGCATGTATATACATAGGTATAAGGGGATGTGTGTCTGTATCCTTGTGTATATGTGAGTATACAAGTGTGTGTGAGTGTATGGGCATGGGGAATGAGTGTATCTGTGGGTCTGCAAGTGTGTGGGGTGTGAAGTGTGTGGCAGCCCGTGTCAGTGGATTTGTGGGCCCCATATAGCATGCTATACCCCCTCCCAGCACTCCCAGGACTGACCTTACCGCCTCGCCTTCCCTTCCTACCAGGTGATCGCTACTGGCTCTTTCGGGAAGCAAACCTGGAGCCTGGTTACCCACAGCCACTGACCAGCTATGGCCTGGGTATCCCCTACGACCGCATTGACACAGCTATCTGGTGGGAGCCCACGGGCCATACCTTCTTCTTCCAACAGGACAGGTGAGAGTCCTGTCTTTGAAGAGGGACGGACACACAGACACACATACACACACTCATCTCTGCAGCAGAAGAGTGGGTGCAGTTGACTCACTTCCTACTCTTCCCTCCCAGGTACTGGCGCTTTAATGAAGAGACACAGCGTGGGGACCCCGGCTACCCCAAGTCCATCAGTGTCTGGCAGGGCATCCCAGTCTCTCCCAAAGGGGCCTTCCTGAGCAACGATGCAGGTACCCAGCACTCACCTACCTGGCACTTGCCAACCCCTGCCCGCAGCCCCTAGGTTCCAGTGTCAGGCCTGTAGCTGAGCCAGTAGCTTCTAAAACACCTCCCTGCAGCTGGACACACTGGACCAGAGCGATTTAGTCCAGTGTCCCAGATCCCAGCCAGACCTGCTAGGGTCCTCAGCTGGGTCCCTCTCCTGGCTCACATCTCAGAGTATTGGGGATGCGGCTCTTCCTAGGGAAGCCTGGGTCTGTTTGAATCACCAGCCACTGAGAACCAGCCCTTTGATTCCAACAGCTGGGGGGCAGGTACATCCAGAAAAGCCATTAGCACCATCCTCAGCCCCTGCTGTGTGCGGGCCTGCGCTTTCATGTTCACATGCTCTGTGTACACTTCTCTGCAACCGCTCTGAGCTTGCTCATTGTACTCAGCAGAGCCCAGTTTACCCCCCAGGGCCAGTTCAAGGCTGAGTTGCTGAAAGGATGATGGGCAATGGCTGGGTGGTAGGAGGCGACCCAGATTTCCTCAGCATGGATACCACCCCCCTGTTGAGTGGGGGAACCCATCTAGAGCATGCAACTGGGTCTCCCACCCCAGCAGACTTTGGGACCTGCCTGGATGCATAGCAGGCCCTCTCTGCCTGGCCAGGCCCCAACAAGTTGGGGGGACACAACCATGAGAAACACCCCTGATCCCACTCTGACCTGCTTGCCCTTCCTCCCCCAGCCTATACCTACTTCTACAAGGGCACCAAGTACTGGAAGTTTGACAACGAGCGCCTGCGGATCGAACCTGGCTACCCCAAATCCATTCTGCGGGACTTCATGGGCTGCCAAGAGCGTGTGGAGCCAGGTTCCCACTGGCCCGACGTGGCCCGTCCACCCTTCAACCCCGACGGGGGTGCAGAGCCTGGAGCAGGTGGAGATGAGGAGAGTGTGGACGATGGGGGGCAGGGGACTGATGGCACTGGGGATGGTGGCAGCCGCGTGGTGGTGCAGATGGAGGAGGTGACGCCGCCCGTGAACATGGTGTTGGTGCTGGTGCCGCCGCTGCTTCTGCTGCTCTGCATCCTGGGCCTCACCTATGCACTGGTGCAGCTACAGCGCAAGGGTGCCCCACGCATGCTCCTATACTGCAAACGCTCGCTGCAGGAGTGGGTCTGAGCCACCACCTGCTCCTCGCTCACGGTGCTAGGGGGGGCCAGCTTTCAGCGCCCCAGTGCAGAGGCTCTCTTGGGCAGAGGGGCAGGTCCTCCAGTCTCCCTGTAGGCTCGCCCCCTTTTTATTTATACCCTGGTGTCCGTTCTTGGTCGTCTCCCTGAACACTAATTGCATTTGATTCTGCTACCCTGACCAAGGCGGTCCCTCAGGACAGGAAGAGATTAGAGCTATCTCACGGGAGGTTACAGGCCCAAGAGTTGAGCGTCCAAGTGGAAGAGTAGCCCGTGGGTTGGGGTTCTTCCCAGCCCTCCACGGAGACTGTTGGGACTTGAGACATGTGGGTGGCTGAGTCTCCACCTTCAGAAGTACAACCTTCCCTCCCATTCATAGTTGGGGGTCACAGACTACAGTGTCCTGAGGTTAGGTTCCTTCCCAGCCCACCTCTGACCACCCGTTTACTGAGCTTCTTTGTGCGTAAGGACACTACATCACCCTGGGCCAGCAGCTCCCAACACTACACACCTTTCCCTCCAAGGACCAAAGGGGTCTACTAAGGCCCCTTCCCGCAGGGGAGCACTGGGCCCACCCATCACTACTGTCCTCCTCTCTCCATGCTCTGAGACCATAGCTCCTATGTGCTAGTGCCCCACTCTAGGGGAGAGGGGTCTGATGGTGCCCACATGGTGGGGCCCATAGTCTGAAGGTATCCTCTGGACCCTGTGGAAGATGGTGAGGAGAGAGGCTCATCTTCATGTAGGCTGTGTGCACTGGCATCCCCAGGAGCCTACCTCTGCCTCCCGGCTGAGCGGGCTATCCAGCTTCTCTTCCCAGAGAGAGCAGGTAGGGGCAGGGGAATGGGGGAAATGGTACTGTTCGCTGATTTGTCCACTTGTCTGTCTGTGGTTCTGGCCCCTTGCAGCTCTCTAGCCCTCAGAGCTGAGGCACTACCTGTGTTTCCACATACTTCTCACCTGTAAATAACCTGCACTGATTAAACCAGTGGCCGGCATGGCCTCCTTTGTCAGAGGCCTGGCACTGTGATGTGAGGGGGATGGGGGCCCCTGCTTTCCTTAGCCAATGGATGGGAGACCCCAGGGCAGGCAAGCTGGCAATAGTGGGAGGTGGTGGCTGCCCAGGGAAGAGAAGTGGGCACTTCCTTGTGTTTGTTCAGGAGAGAAAGGACTAGAGGTACCCCACCCCTCCCTCTGGACCTAGAGGAGGGTGGGGAGCAGGCTAGGCCGGTCTCCCAATCTTAAGGAGATGAGAAGAGACAGGGCTGTTTTGAAGTCCAGAGTTACATACATACACCCACCCACACACACAAATGCACACTCTGTCTAGAAGCCCATGATACCCCATTATCCTCCCTCTCTTCTGAAGTAGGAAAGCACAACCTGAACAGACTTTGAACCACTGCCCTGGTTTGGTAAGTCGTCCTCTTGGGCCAAGCCTCTCAGCATCTGACTATCCTGAGTGCTTAAAGCACTGGTCATCTTTGGGGGTCCCACTGCAGTCCTCCAGCAGGCCTTCGTGTGGTCTGTCACAGCCAATGTCCTTCTACCTACTTTAGACCCCACCCCCTACAGTTGTGCGTCCCCTCCTAGCCCCCCTCAATCCCACCCTTTCCTCTCTTTGTGTTGAAAGCTGGCTGCGCAGAGTAGGAAACGCTGGCCCACGGAAACCCCAAAGGCCTCTCAGGCTGGGCTGGGAAACACCCCCACACAGAAGCCTTGGTAGCTGACTTGGGGGAGGGGGTTCAGGCAGGCTCCATCTTGTCCCTTCTCTGTGGCAGGTGCCTGGTGCCCACACAAAACCCATCTTTAACTTGAAGCCCCCCACAGAAGTCAGTATGGCATGGGCAGGGTCGTGGAGGCCCCAGAAGGGAGATGGGGAAATGAAAGGCCTCTGGTTCAGCTCTTGCTCAGGGCCTAGGACCCCCAATACTTTAGGCACATCTCAGAAAGATGGCGGCAGGGGGCCCTGCTGAGCCTGGTGCCACCTTCCCCAGACCAAACAGGAGCCTGCATATTTACTTCAGTTTTATTGAGGGTTGGGGGTGTCACACTGTGGTTCTGAGGTTGCTACCTGCTCGGTGTTCTCTGAAGGGTTGCCTATTGGTGCTTAGGACTGCAGTGCCAGGGGTGGAAACCCCATGTTCTCTCAGGCAAAGCCCACAGCCAGCCATCATTCTGAGCATCTCCTGCCCTGGGCCTGCTGCAGGAAATTGTTTTCTGTGAGGTTCTGACCTCAGCTCACCTTGGGTCCCTTTCCCCTGCATCCTTTGCATCCTTTGTCACTGGCTAATTCCCAAGTGAGACAATTAAGACATCCCAGACAGAAGAGCAGTGTCGCCTTCTTTCTCCCAGCTAGTGTGAACATCTGAGCATTAACCTTTTGTTTTCACCTCTGCAGTTTACAGCTCTAGGGGTCCAGTCTTGTCACTGCCTCCACCTAAGCCGGGGGAGGGGGTGACCCACCACTTCAGGCTGCTAGGAGAACAGCCACAGACAGGTGGCTGAAGATTGGCAAGCGCCCAGCATGCCTTCTAGCCTTCAAGCCCCCTGGTTCACAGGTCCCAGCTAATCAGGAGAAATGCATGGCCAAGGTCACTGCTGGGTTGGGTGGTGCTGGGTTCCTTGCTCAGAAAAACTCAGTGGGCCCAGTAATCAGTGTACCTGCCATAGGGCTTCGGAGGAATTAGGATAGGCGGGGACCTACACACATACACATTCTCTGCATCTTCGACCCTAGGGCCACCAACAGAACCTCCTTTCAGGCTGGGGTGGGGGAGCTGGCCGCTTCCTCCCCCTCAGACTTGGCAGAAAAGCCTTTTTGTTGTGCACACAGAGGCCATTCTGTGGGCTCGCAGAAAGGAATGGCGGCTTCCTGTCCACCCATGGCGGGCCCCTCTGCTTTTGGGTTCCCCCCGCACCCTCCAGGCCCACCTCTGGGCTTGCCATGTGCACACAGGCATTGTCCCCCACCCCATGAGTCACAGAGAATGGGGCCAGCCTCCCAGTTATTCTGGGGGTTTCAGGCCTACTGGGTGGACCTGTCTACTGCCCGGGCAGCTACATGATCCATGTTGCTCTTTTTCAGATATTTCCAGTGCTTGTCTCACTATTGGGCTGTTCCCTCATCAGGAAACCTTTCCCTGCTCTGTTTTATAGCCCAAGTCACACAGCTTCTTTGCAGCACAACCTCTCACCCTCCTTAGGGTCACTGTTCCCCTTCAGTCGCTCACCCAGCACTTTTGACCTGAGTGAGCACCTTCACTTCAAGGTTCAGTCTCTGGGAGCTTCACACCCAGATGCTGACCAACATTCCACCGCTTAGGCTGTCACTCGACCTCCCGAGTCCACATTTTCCATCTGTAGAATGGAGCGAATTCTGCTGAGGTTCAAGACAGCAGTGAGCATGCTTCATGGATCCTTGTCAGCACTTAAAACAGTAGACAGCCCTTTAGGAAACTCACATTTTTTTGAGGAGTGCCTCAGTTGGTGGTCATCAGGGACTGTGTCTGGTACATGGCTTGGGGATCGCTGGTGGTCCTCAATGGCCCATATTGTGCCAGGGATCAAATCCTGGTCTCCTTGCATGTGCTGAGCCCCTTGAGACATTTGCCAAGAGAGCAGCCTCTAGAGCTGCTGAGTAGGCCCGAGATAGGAAAAGGGGAAAAGGGCTCCGTAACTACGTAGATAGCCCAGGTTCAGTCCTTGCACTACATACTCAAGTACCATCAGGATTTTGGATATCTGAACCCCACTAGCTGTGACCCAAGCCCTTTCCCTGAGAAAGTTCAGCACTGTCTCGGAAGTACATGTACCGACGTGCGGCAGAACCTGGAGATGGGGCTTTCCATCTCGCCATCCTCTCCAGGATTTGTTTTTGGGATGGAGCCAAGGGTCAGCATCCTGGAGACATGCAAGGGTGAGACGGACTTTCCTGTCCTGCCAGCTGCTGAGGCCACATCCTGAAGGATGCCCAGGCCCAGTCCACACCCCTCAGCTGCAGCCCTTCCTCTGAGGTCCTGGGCACTCCACCCTGGTTCCATTTCCCCAAATGCCCTGGGACCTCCCAAATCCAGTATTGCACCCACCTCGGTCTTGGCCAGAAACAACTTCCAAATACCCCGACAGCCAAGCCAAAAGGCCCCTCCTGGAAAAAACAGCATTACTCCCCTCTCTGCGGGTCACTGTGACAAACTGAAGTGACTGGTCAGTGGAAAGGGAGTGGCAGGTGCCCCCTAATGCCAGCAAAGGGTCACCACATGGCATCCTCCTAAAGCCTTCGGCAAATGGGGACACTGAGGCCTAGACTTGCTCAGAATCTTGAGACTATTTCTTCTGCTTTCCAGGGCTTCCTTCTCTCTTACTACTACATGGTCCCCACT
>PVKC010043296.1:0-11719 GCA_004027635.1 Crocidura indochinensis | reverse complement strand
TTGCAATTGTCCCTTCCATCTTGTTCTACCTTTTGCTGATAGTAGGTAGAGATCCACATGGAGTTTTTCCTCCAGGGTCTGTTTTTTATTATTTAATATTCTTGTAAGGGCTGTGCTAAAAACATATCCCTAATTCTGCACTTATTCACTCCTGGAAGTACAGAGGGAGACATATTGTGCCAGGGACTAAAACTGTCAACTGCATGAAAGGAAATTACTTTACCTGTGGCACTATACTCTGGCCTAGATTATTTTATCCATCAGTATTGTGGGGTCAGTTAGAGTTGCCTGCCATCAAATATAACCCTTTTATTACTTAATGTTTCTTGTCTCATATTTCAGTACCCCTTTAATTAAACTAAAAATCTAAAATATAAAGTGTAGAAATATTGTACAAAGGGAATTAATTGTTTTTACAATTTAAAACAAAGTGAAGCTAAGCTTTGATTTAGTTAATATAATGACTTGGATTAAAATTATTGAAACTGTTTTAGCTTTTCCTGTACTTCATATTGTTTTTATACAGAAGGATGACATACTAAGTTGGCAGATTTTCTCAATAAGTTTTAAATGTACTTGAATTTTCTTAATGCTTAATTGACTAACTTGTATTTTTAGGTAAGATTAATGGAGATTAATTAATATTGTGGGATGTTAGATGAGGGACTTTTAAATCTTATAACATATTTGAACCCTGAGTCCTCCATTTAACATGCTTACCTTTGCTGGAATTTTTTTAAGTGCTGATAATAATAGTGACTTCTATGGAGTTACTTTGAATTGGAAATATGTACTCAAATGCTAAGAATGGTAGTGTACTTATAATATGTTAAAATATGTTTTATATCTAATGTTAATTTCAGGATTAAACAGCTGAATTTTATTTATTTTTGCCTCATTCTATTGAATAAAGCTAGTTTTAAATAGGTTTATACATGCTCAAATCTGTGTTTTATTGTGAACTAATACAAAATCAGCCTTTAAAATAGAAGCAATTGAATCTTGCATGACTTTTATTATTTTTCTATTATTATTATTTTCTCCAAAGTACATATGTGCTTTGTTAACGTCTGTATCCTAAAACTTGAATAATTTTAATTAACATATTTTTCTCTGAGTCAGGAATAAGTCTAGCTGTTCTATTTGTTATTGCATATGCTCTTATAAAACAAGACTAAACTTGCTTGCCTTTTCAAAATATCTCAACCATTTACTTTGGTAAATCTTTCCAGTTTTCAATGAAAACCAGGCTAGGATTATCATGGAGCTCTGAAAGATTGGCAGCATTTATTGGTGATATTTTTATTTATTTAATTTTATGGGTTTTAAGACATCTGGAACATCTGTATCAGCTGTTTTAATCTTGGGTTTTATTCACAGAAATTTAATTCTTCAAATTGCTTTCCTCCAGGGTTCAAAATATTCTGCTTGAATAATTTAGAGACTCATCTGGGATAGATGATAAATTAGCTATGCAACAATATGTCTTAATCATAGACAAATCACAAAAGTGGAAATTGCCTTCAGAGGTCATTGATAATTATGAAACATAACAGAACATTTGAAGTGTCTGGAAATTAAACATCATCTAACAGTTCTAGGTTAGTTTTATTTTTTTTTCTAGGGGAAAGTAAAAATTCCTCAGTGATTAATGAGAGGCCACATAACAAATATAAATCTGTGTTAGTCAATGAATTCAAAGCATTAGTTAATAAACACTGCTGTTTATTTAACTTGAGACATTTAATTTTTATTTCTGGATATTTACTTTTGTCTAGTTAACAATGAAAAACTGTTGACTCCTAGAAATGGCCACATTTAATTATTCAATTCCTTTCCTCTTACTATTTCTTAAAAACATCATATTTACAGAGGAAACTCTCATGGACATATCTCAGATCTCATTGTGCTGGCTTATTATTTGCGTTGGGTACAGCTGGTCACTTACTAGGAATATAATATTTTTAATTACATTATTTAAGCTCTAAGTTTACAAAATTGTTCATGATTGAGTTTTAGTCATACAATCAATGTACATTTCCTTTCATCAGTGCACATTTTCTACTCCAATGTTTCCAGTTTCCAGTTGCGTTCCCACACCTTTCCTCCATTCCCCATTCCTGCCTCTTAGGAGGTCATTTTTCCCCCTTTCTTTCTCTCTCTCTTTTCTTTTATGACACTGTGGTTTTCACTATTGCTAGTGAAATGATATTAAGCATATCATTTTATCCCCTTTCAGCATTAGTTTTTTGTTTGTTTATTTTGTTTTTTTGGGTCACACCTGACAGCACTCAGGGGTTACTCCTGGCTCTATGCTCAGAAATCACTCCTAGCAGGCTCAGGGGACCATATGTGATGCCGAGATTCGAATCACTGTCCTTCTGCATGCAAGACAAATGCCATACCTCCATGCTATCTCTCCTGCCCCAACAACCAGTTCTTGTTCAGAGTGATCAGTTCCAACTGTTATTGTTAAAGTGGACCATTCCCTATCCTACCCTCCCTGCATTTACCACTGTATGTGGCAAGCTTCCTATCATGGACTGATCTTCCTGATCCTCATTTCTATTGTCTCTGGATATTATCACTATACTTTCTTTTTTTTCTTCTTATATTTCTCAGATAAATGAGATTATTATATGTCTATTTCTCTTCCTCTCATATTTTACTCAGTGTCATAATCTCCATATCCATCCATGTATAACAGGGGTCCTCAAACTATGGCCCGTGGGCCTAATGAGGCCTGTAAGGACATTTATTCATCCTGCCATATGCCACCACAGCCAGTCCTGCTTAGTAGCCAACTCATCCAAGGCTGCAGTGCACATGTGTTAAATATAAACCAAATTCTCTGACTTTCCTCCTTCAGCTCCTTTATCTCTCAGCTCCTCCTCTGATTCCTCCTCTCCATCTCAAGCAGGGGTCTTGAAATTATGGCCCACAGGTCACTATTGTTCATAGTTCTTATTTTTTTTTTAAACTATAGTCTGGCTCTCCAACAGTCTGAGAGACAGTAACTGGCCCCTGTTTGAAAAGTTCCTGATGTATAAGCATATTTCATGACTTTTTTTTTTTTTTAGGAATCATTTTATTTCCAAACATTTACAAACCTTTTTTTTATTTTTAGTTTTATTTTTGGTTTTTGGGTCACACCTGGTGATGCTCAGGGATTACTCCTGGCTATACACTCAGAAATCGCTCCTGGCTCAGGGGATCATGTGGGACTCTGGGGGATTGAACCATAGTCTGTCCTAGGTCAGCCAAGTGCAGGGCAAACACCCTATCACTGTGTCACTGCTCTGGCCCCTGCTGTATTTTTCAATTAAATTTTTTCTTCTAAATTTATGGCTACTTCTATTAATATTTTTGCAATTGTACAAATTAGAACACTGAAATGTCTATTTACTTTAACTCCTTTTGAATAAAAGCTTATTTCCAGTGATTTTACCTAATATAAGATGCATGTATATAATCCTTTCCCAACTGAACTATTTGTTTATGGTATAGTCCCCAGGTCTAAATTATAGACTCATATAGCCAATTGTTTATCAGAGTTTGTTTTGGATTTCTAAGAGCCAATTTAAGTTAGCATGTCTAAAGTAGAACTCCTAATCTGAACCTCAAATATTGCTCACAGCCTTTCCACACTTTAATTAATACAAACTCTAGTGTTTAAGTTAGCATACTATAAGCCTTAGTGCTTTTTTTCCCCCTTAGGATAGCATTATTTACAAAAGTGTTCATAATAATGTTCCAACATCAGTCCCACCACCAAGGTCCCCTTCTATCAATGTCCCACCCTTATCCAAGACTGGCCCACTGGTATGTATATAACAGACTTATTAACAATTCTTTTAACACTAGTTAATGCTATGAATTCTCTTAAGAGGTTGCTGTCATGAAGCCCATGATTTCATTACATAAACAAGATCGCCAATTCTTCACTATGCTAATGAAGATGAAATTAAAACATGGACTTGAGATATAGCTTTTGCTTTGGAGGTGAATGATTGCTATTTAATTTCCCAAGAAGTGACCCTTGACAATAGTCAATAGTTTTAAATTATTTTATAAATAAGTAGGATCATCTGGTAGATGCACTTCTCTTTTAACTTATTTTACTTATATGGTATGTTCCATTTTCATCCAAACCAGGTGCATTATTAAATCATCCTTGCAGCTGCATAAAATGATGACAGAGAAGGATGAAATAAAAAATGAAATTAGATGATGTAGATGGCTAGTTATAGAGCAGAAGTCAGAGGCCTGGGGTGGATTGGTAATGTGTTATATATAAATATACATATATAAATATACATATATATACATTTATACATATAATTAACTCCAAAATGTCCAACAGCATTTTTAGCATGAGAGCAAAAGTGTAATAACCAAACTTAAAGATATTCATGATCTGATGAGGAGTGAAGGGGAATCTGACGACATTTCTGGAGAGAAATTGACACTTATTGTGTTGTAATACTGTATTACTGAAACTTAACTATGAATAAATATGTATAGTATGGTTTCTTAATTTAAAAATTAAAAAAGAAAAAGTACTAGGCAGAAACAAAATAATATGTTTATATCAAAGGATGTAGAAAACATTTTACAAGATAAAAAGAATCAAAAACTACAAATATGGGGCCGGGCGGTGGCGCTGGAGGTTAGGTACCTGCCTTTTGTGCCCTAGCCTAGGACGGACCGCGGTTCGATCCCCCGGTTCCCATATGGTCCCCCAGGCCAGGAGTGACTTCTGAGCGCATAGCCAGGAGTAACCCCTGAGCGCTGCTGGGTGTGGCCCAAAAAACAAAAACAAAACAAAACAAAAAAAACTACATATATAAAGAATCTGCCTAAACATGTCTATAACAAATACACTGATAACATCATACTAAGTGCTGAAAAACTGAAAATTTTTCCTCTCAGATCAGGCACAAGGAAAAGACGTCTAGATTTACCACTCTCCATTCTTCTGTTACCCAGTTATTTCAGTATTTTGACTTTACATACATATGAAAAATTCTATATAAAATAATTAGAGGGTCTAAAGTGGTGGCTCTACAGGTAAGGCGTCTGCCTTACAAGCGCTAGCCTAGAACAGACTGAGGTGATCCCAAAGCATCCCATATGGTCCCCAAGCCAAGAGTGATTTCTGAGCGCATAGCCAGGAATAACCCCTGAGCATCAATGGGTGTGTCCACAAAACAAAACAAACAAAAATAATAAAATAATTAGAAGCAATAAACCAAGAAATAAAGTCTACAAAATTAATCTTTTAAAATATGCTGCATTTTTTTTTACAAACAAGAAAGTAGAAGAAAAATTCAAGAAAGTAACCCATTACAATTCTATACAAGTTAATTACTAGGTTCACTTAACAAAAGGAAGGTAAAGCTCATATACATGAGAACTTTTATTTTATTTATTTATTTATTTTGGTTTTTCAGGCCACACCCATTTGATGCTCAGGGGTTACTCCTGGTTAAGAACTCAGAAATTGCCCCTGGCTTGGGGAGAAGATATGGGACGCCAGGGGATTGAACCGGGGTCGTTCCAAGGCTAGTGCTTGCAAGGCAGACACCTTACCTCTAGCGCCTCCTCGCTGGCCCTGAGAACTTTTATTTTAAAAAGATAGATAACTCAAGGAAATGGAAATTCTACTCTCACATAAAAGCCTTAACACTTTAGAAAAACTAGATCAAATATATCTATATATATTGATTTTATATATATGTTTTAATTTAGTATCAAAATTTTATTGTAATTGTATAAGAAAAGAGAAAATCATTATTTACATTTGCATGGAATTGCCAGAATAATCAAAAGTATCCTATGTTAAAGTGTTAGCAAGCATCCAGCTCCTTGATTAGAAAGCTATAGTAATCAAACCAGTTTTATATTATAATAAAGGCATAAAAGAGGTTAATTGAATTAAATTGAGAACCTAGAAATAAGCTTTAGAATATATCTTTAATTTGTGAAAACAAGATTATAAAGAAAAGAAAAATATATATCTTTATTTCAACATTATCTTAGAAAAACCAGATAGCGCATGCAAAATAATTTAATTTGATAATTTCACACCATACATAGAAATCTACTCAAAAATGGGTTAAATATTTATGCATTACTGTATTAGTTCCATATCCATCAAATACATTGAGGAAATAGACAGAACTATCCATGACATTTGCTTCAGTGGTCTTTGGTTATTTACTTTATTTTCAAGAAAAAAGAGCCAAAGTAACCAATCAGTATAATACCAAATTAAAAACTTCATTGCAAAAAAAATTGTCATTAAACAGAAAAGCAAAATATTGAACAGTAGAAAATATTTTCACTTTTTTTTTCTCAATATACTCTGGGTCAAGAGTGTTCTAGACAATCTCTAATTCTCTAATGCAATTATTCTGAATACCATCTATAAGTGAGAACATTCTGTGTTCATTCTTCTTCTAACTTACTTCATTTAACATGATATCTTCCATGTTAAAGAAAATTGCATGATTACATCAGAATAATGATTTTTAATAGTTAAAGACATCTAATCCAAAGAGCACACACACAGAAAACCACTAATTTGAAGTTTATTTATATATCTACCTTAATTATAGCGTCATATGCCTCAGCCATTGCATGGAAAGAACTCATGTCCAAAAGTGAGTGGATAAAGAAGTAGTATACATATATTTTTATAGGATACTACTCATATTAGGAAAAGGGAATCTTGGGGCCCAGGAGATAGCATGGAGGTAAGGCGTTTGCCTTTCATGCAAAAGGTCATCGGTTCGAATCCCGGTGCCCCATATGGTCCCCCGTGCCTGCCAGGAGCAATTTCTGAGCATGGAGCCAGGAGTAACCCCTGAGCACTGCCGGGTGTGACCCAAAAACAAACAAAAAACAAAAAAAAAAAAGGAAAAGGGAATCTTAACTTTTGGTATGACTTTGACAGATCTGGATGGGACGTATTAGTCAAAACAAATCTAAAAGAGAATGATAAATGCAAGATGATCTCATTCATGTGTTTACAATGAAACAAAGCCAGCAAGCAGAACATTTCTCATAAAACAAACACTTGAGTACAGAATTGAAGTTACCAGGGGTTTGAGAAAATGGATATGAAGGTTTAAAATAGTTTTCTGGTGAGTGTGGTGTGATTCAATGTGGTCTCCTAATATATGTGTGTATGTGTGTATACATATGTATATTTAAAATTTCTACGATTCAATATGAAGAATATGAATAAAATAAATTCTGAGTTTCCTACTAGATGAATCCATGAAGGACTAGGATATATTAGTTGATTCATGCTAGTTTAACTGGATTATAGGGATCAAAGTATTGAAAAAAATTGATATACTTGACTGTATCAAAAAAATAAGTGACTTTTCTGTAGGAACCTCCAAGTTCCTATCCAATAGGAAATAGTTTGTAATAAACATTTTTTTTAGTTAGAAAAGTTTTGAACATTGAATAAATGATGCAGAAAAAAATACTTCCTATATTTTCACATTTGAAAGTTATTTCTATTAAGGATAAAGATTCATATATAGAAATCTTTGTGGAATATAGGTCCCATATATAGGCATGAAAGATGATTTATATAGATAAATGGAGTATTTTATATGTACTTCATTAGATATAAAGTTAAATGGAAATGTATGATTTTTAGACTATCTAAAACTAGATCTTGAAAAGACCAAAATTAAAATCTTGACAATAATAACGAAAGGTCATTGTATTCCATGATCCATTTCTTTGGTTAAACACATTGCTACATTGGCTCTTCACTCAGGAATAATTACTAGAGGTGCTCAGAAGACTATCTGGGCTGCAAGGGCTTGAACCTGTTTGACTACATGCAAGGCAAGTGCCTTATCCTCTATACTCTCTAGCTGGACCCTAAATTAAAATATTAAAGTATTTTTAATTATATAAAGATAAAAAATTTAAAATTAGTTGTGTTTAAATGACTTATCCTTTTGTCTTCAATATTAGTCCTAGAAATTTAACATTTTTATAAAATTATTCTTTTAGGCATATATGTGAAGAACATGTATATTGTGTATATATGTATTTTTCCTTTTATTAAAATGAAGTTTTTTGTTTTGTTCTGGGGCCATAAATGGTTTTGCACTCAGAATTAGCTGCTGGCAGGTGTAGGGAGCCAGAAAATATGGGATCTTGGCGATCAAACTCAGGTTGGCCCCATGCAAGGCAAACTCACTACCCACTATGCTATCACTCTGACGCCCAAAGTATTCTTTCAATATAAAGAAAAGCACCTATATGTTATATTTTGATAGAATGTAACAATATGTGCTAAAGCCAGGAAGATTGCTCGAGATCGTGCCTTCAGATTCAAGGCTTTGATTTTTGACCCCAGAACTCTATTCCCTTTCCAACTCTGTTGAGTACTTAGACAACCTGAGCAAGCTAAAGATAATCAGGTGTCTCTCAGAATCCAGTCAAAATCACTCTTGCAATCCTCAAGCATTTTGAGTTCTATTTGGAAGCTCTAACCCCTCTCACTGAAATAAGTATGTTCATATTACACAGAAGCATATTTACTTAAAATATTAGATAAGTATTACTTTATAATATTCAAGGAGAAACAAAATATACAGATAAATGTTATAATTCTTTTTTTTTCTGCTTGTTATTTTTAGATTTTTTTCTTTCTTTATTTTTGGCAACACCTGTCCATGCTCAGGGCTTACTCCTGACTCTGATCAAGTGATGCTCAGGTACAATGTATGGTGCTGTGGACTGAATTCATGTCACCCACATATTTTGCTTAACCATTGTATTATAGCTCCCCTGCCCTCCATGAGTTTTTTAAACACAAAAACCAAGAAAGCATTCAGGCACTTCAAGTGCTTTAAACACAAATAAATTAGAATGTTACTTTGCAAAGCCATTTAAATGTGATCTTGAGTTCATACTTGAGTTCATAATTAATTAAAGCCACACTTTATATTATTTTATACAGTATTTCTTCAAATTTAATGGTGTTTCTAGAAAAATGTACTAAAGGATGCTTTTTATTATTTTTTATATTTGTGTTTTTTTTCTTTGGAGGGGGGTCACATAGGGCAGCGCTCAAGGGTTACTCTGGCTCTGTGCTCAGAAATCACTCCTGGCAGGCTCAGGGGACCATATGGGATGCCGGAGATTGAACCTGCGTCTGTCCTGGGTCAGCCTCCTGCAAAGCAAACACTCTACTGCTGTGCTACCACTCCAACCCGTAAAGGATGCTTTTAAAATGCTTTAAATTTAATTATCAAACTTTGATTTACAGAGTTCATGATAGCTGAGTTTAGGATTTAATATTTCATACCAATCCTTCCACTAGTGTCAAGTCTCATCACCTAGTGCTCCTGTTCTCCATCATCATCTACTCCTACCTGATATCTTGACAGACACATTGCAAAGTTTGGTGGATGAAGCTTAGATCTCACGTTTTCAGTGTTGTCTTTGCTTTGGATTTATAGCTATACCTTTCTAATATAACTGAAGCCCTAACCCCTTCCTGCATGATTTCTTTTCTTTTCAGTTCACCTCCTTCCTAACTCTATGGTTAATGATACCATATACATTCTTCTTTTATCACATTATAATCACTAATTTATACCACAGATAAGTCACAGATAAGTCAGATCATCCAGCTTTGTCATTTTCTCAATTACTTCACTGAACTTGGTATCTTCAACTTCCAACCAGGTTGCAGAAAATTGCTTGATTTCATCTTTCCTTCCAGCTGAATAGTAGTCTATCATGTATATGTATATTTTATATACACAATATTTTCATAATCCATATATATGTCACTAGACACCTAGGTTATTCCATATCTTAGTTATTATACTTACTGCAGCAATAAATAATTTTGTGTGTATGTCAGATTGAATGAATGTTTTTAAGTCCTAAAGGTATATGCCCAAATGTAAAATTGCTGGATCTTGTGGCAGCTCAAGACTAAATTTAATGAAGAATTAATATTGATTTCTACAGAGTTTTATTGACATTGACAAAATTCCCACAGCACTGGGTTAGAGTTTCTTTTTTGCCACATTCTTGCCATCTCTTTTTTTTTTTTTTTGGCTTTTGGGTCACACCCGGTGACACTTGGGGGTTATTTCTGGCTCTGCACTCAGAAATAGCTTCTGGCAGACTCTGGGGACCATATGAGCTGATGGGGATCAATCCCAATAATGAGTTGGCCGCATGCGAGGCAAATGTCTTACCACTGTGCTATCGCTTCAGCCCCATATATTGTTTTTGATGCATGCCATTCTCACTATAATACAGTTTTATATTAGGTAATGTGATACTTTCTTATATATTCTTTAAATATTCCTGGTCTTTTCTGATTTCAAACAAATTTTATTATTGACTTTTCTATGTCTATGAAGAATGTGGTCTGAATTTGAATAGGGATTTATTGAATTTATATAATAGGGATTGTATTGAATCTATATAATAGATTGACTTTGACAGTTATTTTATCAATATTGATTCTTCCAGCCCATGAGTATGGAATATTTTTCTAATTTTTCAGGTCTTCTATACCTATTCCTTAAGTGATTTAAATTCATCATGATATAGTTTTCTCAAATGTTTGTTAAGTTGTTACTTGATACTTAATGTTTTTGAATACTGTTTTAAAGGGGATAGATTCATTGATATCTTTCTCTTTTTGTTCATTTATTGTCTTTAAGAACAAAACAAAATTTTGTGTGTGGATTTTGTAGCCAGATACTTATTGTTTTTAAAGGATTTTTTCGAGAAATTCTTTACTGTTCTTTGTGTATATTATCATGACACTGCAAATAGTGATGATTTGACTTCTTTTTTCAATTTGGATGCCTTTAATTTGTTTTTCCTGTCTGATGGCATAATCAGGACTTGTAATACTATATTCAACAAAAGTGGACATTCATATCTTGCACATTATCTCAGAAGTGCTTTAAATTTATAGTCACTAAGAATGTACTAGCTATGGGTTTGTTATAGATGGTCATCACAATTTTGAAGAAACTTTCATCCACCCCATTTTGTTTATAGATTTCATTTTTTATCATGAGTGGATATTGGATCTTGTCAAAAACTTTCTATAATTTGATTAATATGATAATATGGTATTTTCTTTGAAATGTGATTTATTATATTAATTAGTTTATTATGGCAAACCAACCTTGCATTCCTGGGATAAATCCTACATGATATGGGAATATATTTTTGTGTTTTTATTTGTTTTTATATGCTGCTATAGGTAGCTATGATTGTTTTAAGTATTTTTGCATCAATGTCAATCAGGAATATTGGCCTGAATTTTGAAATGTTGACTGACTCTTTGGATATTGATGGAATGTTAATTTTATAGTAGGTATTAGAAAGAATTCCTTTATTTTTTATATTTTGGAATAGCTTAGTAAAGACGTTAAATATTCCCTGAAGATTTGAGAGAACTCACTAGTGAACCCATTTGGATCAGGCTTTTGTTCTTAGGGAGTGTCTTAATGATTGTTTTGATTTCTGTACTTGTAATTGTTCAATTTGGGGTTTATTTTTCTTCCTCATTCAGAGTTAGGTGATTACAAAATGCTACCAATTTATCTATTTCCTCTAGTTCCTCCAGTTTAAGAATATAAAGTTGTATATATAGTATATATATGTATATATAGTAACTTTACATTGTATGTTTACATTT
>PVKC010043295.1:0-11801 GCA_004027635.1 Crocidura indochinensis | reverse complement strand
GTGTAAGACCACCAAGTAGCAAATTAGACGCAGAGGAGACCACTTGCTTTAGCAACCCCGGGGGGAGTGGGGGGGCGGTAGGGGAGAGGATATGGGAACTAGGATTGGAACTGAAGTGGACTGAGGACTTTTTGGTGATGGGAGTTCCCCTGATTTTATGTTAATGTGTACCTAAAATATGATTGCCAACGATATGTAACCCAACATGTTTAAAAATAAAAATTATATTAAAAAAAAAGATAACCCCCGATTATCGGTTGACTTTTTTTATTGTTTCAAAAGTCATCTTATATGCCGGAAAATAAGGTAAGCCAGAAGAAGGACAGATACAGAATGATAGCACTTATCTGAAGGACTTAAAATAAACACCATATATACATATAATACTCCTTGAACAAATATTACGATCTAATAGGGTAGAAATTCCAAGCACTGTAGTTGCCAACATTTACTGGGGAGTAGTGCCCAAAACAAGTGGAAGAGGAACAACATAAAGCCTCGAATATCCATTATACCATAAAGAAACCAGCAACAACAAAAACAATGGCTTAGAGTGAACAAAAAATATACCACATACAGATACTCCTCACTTAACGACCAAGTTCTGTTTGGTCCTTAAGCGAATTGGTCGTTAAGTGAGGAACTGCATGTACTGTATACAGTTGTACAGTATTCATAGTACTTGACAATACAGTACTCTGAATAAGTCAAATAACGAGAAAGATCAAACTGAAAACTTCCACTTGCTTTAATTTGCATAGGTTGTGTAATTTACACACAGTACTGCAAGGTATTAAAGATCATAAATTTAGTAAAGTAGGTACATTAAAGCACCAAAAACTACAGTACTGTACTGTAGAATGTACAAGATGGAATCAGATTATTTAAAATAAACAAAATAATGGTGAAGAGATAGTCATAAGTGCGAGTGGTCACTAAACAGGTAGGTAGTTAAGTGAGGATATACATATATCTGTACACATATAATACTCTATGAAGAAACACAACAGTCTAAATCTCACTACAAAGGTTATAATAATGTTCTAATGTATTTATCCATAGAACCAGGTGTAGAACATAATTGGAAGCCAGGGACTTCCACTGCAGTGGAACTAACAATATGTTTTAATGCCTTAATTTTATTAGGTATAAAATAACTTCAGCTTCTTTGTCTACAGTTGTTCTTGGAAACATAGGGTGACATCCTAATTTTGTAACTCGGTGCTCAATCATACTATATACCATATACAGAGTTCATTATAGCAATGTCTTGATAAAATACTGAGGGGAACATTTTCTGGCACCATAAAAAAGGCCTTGAGGTTTGATAATGAGTATGTCGGGAACCTGCAGCTGTTTGCCTGACAGTATGCTTCAAGGGTGGAGAAAAGCTGTACTTTTAGGCCAAGGAATTCCCTTTCTAATTTCCCAATACTTACTGTGTCTGTGTGTGTGTGTGTGTGTGTGTGTGTGAGGGGTGTTGGGTGTGTGTGAAAGAAGCACAAAACCTTGCCACACCAGCCCTCCTTCCTTTTTTCCCCCCATTTTTGTGATTATTATTTGGTTGTCTTTTTGTTGCTGTTATGCTTTTTTGTATTTGCTGGTTTTTGTTTGTTTTTGTAGTTTTGTTTTGTTTTGTTTGCTTGTTTTTGTTTTGTTTTATGTTTTTATCCCTTTCTTGTTTTAGATTGATATTTATAACCTCTAGATGGACTTCTCCCAGTTTTTTTTTTCTTTTCAAACAGAATCGCATAATTCGAATCATCCGGTTCTGCCTCAAAACTGAGGGGGGGAAAATGGATGGTACCAGGACCAGTCATATGAACATTCAGTGGAAATAAAAAATGATCAGACTTAAACACCAAACCAAGCCCAAAGTCAACAACAATAGAATATATTGTTACACTAGCCAGTTACACTAGCAGCCTGGGGGTCAAAGGAGGGAGATATGGAATGCATGCTGGGAACAGGGGTAAAGGGAGGACAACACTGGTGGTGGGAATGCCCCTGATTCAATGTAACTATGTACCTTAAATACTACTGTGAAAGATTTGTAATTCACTTTTTCACAATAAAAATTAAAAAATATTGTTTAGAATTTATTATTGAAAATGATAAAGATTGTTATGCTTTTTCTCTTCCTATATAATTACATCATATTTACCACAGGAAAAATTTGGAAAATATTTTCTTCATAAACAAACAAATAATTTGTGCATGATCTTAAAATTGCCCTGAATTTACCAGGATGCTCGTATTTATTTACTACATAGTATCTTCTATCATGCACATAGATTTAACTTTATCTGCTGATTCTGATTATTTTATTCTACTCATTTGCTACAGAAGTATGTATCTTCAACACAAGCATACAGTAGCAAATACATTTTGAACAGTGTAGTGTTTGTTGCAGTTTCCAGAGTAAAGTTATTGGTCTAGTTGGTGAAAAGAATCATGTCTCCTGCAGCAAGTTTTTTTTATACATGGATCACATTTGTTTTTCTGCTTGTTTTACTCTCATTTCTCTATTTGTTTTCTTCTAATTAACCCCTCAGTATATCTTATTATCTAACAACTACTTTATCACAGTGCTACTTAGTATTCCTCTTTTCAATATTTACTCTCTTCTTCATATTATTTTAGAGACAACATTTATGACAAATTATACATATTGTTTATATATATTTTCCCTTATACTTATGTATCTATAGAAAGATATATTTGTACAACAAATATATAGATAGACATAGTTTTTGCATATTTTATTTGTTTTGTATGACAAGTCTCTGGAAGATTTTTAGGTAAATTGTATTTATTCAACAATTACTTATGTAATTAATTCATAACTCTGGTTTGCATTGTGAATTTATTTCCTAGATTCTTAATATGTCTCATTTGCTCAGTTCCTTGTTTCCAATGGGTTGAAAAAAATGGGCAAAAATAAGCAAAATATCCCTTAATATATTTAGAGTAGTTCTACTTATTCATTTAGTGTAAGAAAATATATTTAGTGTTTCAAACAACCCTTCTTTATACCCTACTTTTGTTTCAAACATGCAGAGGTTTGCAGACTGAAATTTGGGAGTTTAGAGACAACAAATATTGACAAATGACAGAAACTTTTCTGTAAAAGAAACCTGAATAAATTAAATTTACAAAAAATCTTTTTTAGGATCTTCTTATGAACTGTCTTTACTTGTAATGAAGTTGGCTGTACTGATGATCTGTGCTGTAGGAAACTCAGTTGATGCAACAGTTTGTCTTGCAGATCACACTCTTCTCCTTTTCATTCCTTATAAGGAGTCTCCAGTTCCTTTAATGAAGAGAATCCTCTCCTTAACCGCAGTGACAAAATGAAAACGCAATAATGTGCTTGATTCTGAAGTACTATCAAAAGTGAGAGATACTGTGGTAGAAAAAGAAGGTGGGTCTAATTTATCAGTGAACAAAGTACTTTTAGACTCTTCTACAATCTGAGTGGAAATATACTTAGATACTTGATGCCTGTCTCCAATTATGAGCAGAGATAGGTCTTTTGGAAAATTTCCCCTTTTCCCAGATATGGGACAACCCTCTTCTATTCTTAATCAGTTACCCTGGACTGTGAATTAACAAGGCATAACTTTCCATTTTTCTAGGACTTAATATATTACACTATTTTGTGTAAAATATTTCCCTAACTATGACCCCACCATCAGAACAGTTCCCTGGGAAAAATAGCAGAGGTCTAAGAATATAAGCACACAGCCAAAATGTGCCCAGGAAAGAATTGAATACAATAGATTATGGTCTTCTAGTTAGTTGTAGAGGAAAACATGGCCAACAAAATAGAACAGAAAACTGTCTCAACCTTAGTCTACACTTTAAGGGTGCCTGCAATTAGTTATTTGAAGCTCTAGTCTGTTCTTTCTATACCTATTGCATGTCTTTAATGCCTTTTTAAGTAATGGTTCACAATTAGGAAGCTGGGTTAGGTTGCAATACTGTGTTGAAAAGATGGTCATCCTGTGAGTTCTCGCATGGCAGCCCAAGTGACCCTAATTCTTGAGTAGTCTTCTTGTGTGTTTGTCTCATCCTTTGTGACTGACCCCTCTGGATAGAGATCAAGGTACCAATCCTATTGGCTTTAGAATAATCTTTTTTTTTTTAATTTAGAATATTGTGAATTACAAGTCCTTCAGAGCTGGATTTCAAGCATAAAGTCCCAGTGAATAAGGGCCTTTTCTATACTACCAGTGTTGACCTTCTACCACAAAGTTTTATGTTGTATTTTTTCACCCTAACAATATTTTCTATTTGTCAGATTGAGACTATACATATTTTAAATGATAATTAGGATAGTTTGATTAATATTTACCATATTTGTAATTATTTTCTATTTGTTGCATTTGTTCTTTGTTTTAATGTTTTTTCATTTTAGTATAGATGTGTTATTTTGTTGGGGTTTTTTTGGGGGGGCAAACTCAGTGATGCTCAGGGGTCACTCCTGGCTTGGGTGACCATAAGGGACGCTGGGGGATTGAACCGCAGTCCATCTTAGACTAGCGCGTGCAAGGCCCTACAGCTTGTGCCACCACTAGGCCCCTGTATGTATTACTTTGTTCATTTATTTTTATTAAATGACTTTACTTCTTTTTTTTTTGTTTGTTTGTTTTTGGGTCACACCCAGTGATGCTCAAGGGTTACTCCTGGCTAAGCTCTCAGAACTTGCTCCTGGCTTGGGGGACTATATGGGATGCTGGGGATCAAACCAGGCCTGTCCTGGGTCAGCTGCTTGAAGGCAAATGCCTTATTGCTGAGCTATTGCTCCAGCTTCTTAAATAATTTTAATAATATAGTTAATGATGGATATTCTTCCTCACAATTCAGGAAGAAACACCCAATCAAAGACTTGGGGAGACAATTTTAAGATAAAAACAAAAAAAAAAAAGTTAATCATGAAACCACTCAGTAAATCTCTTGCATTATTTAATTCTAGAAAATTCTAGAAACCATGATATTGTTCATATTTCCTGAGACTTAGATTTCTATCCTGAGAACTACTTCAGAGATCTCTTTGATCCACCACACTGCAGGGCCTGACTACATTGCATCATTGAATCTTAGCATTGGCTCACAGGCATCTTAGAGAAGTATCACATATCACAGGGAGTGAATCTGGAGTTCCCTAAGTAATGCTTGACAATAGAGACGGTATGTTTTGACATTTTCCCCTTAGTTTACCCATTTAGTCACATACTTCTCAGTGTACTCTATTTTGGATCTTGAATTCCATAATTCTTATTTCTGCTTCTGACTTTGCACTCAGGAATCAGTCCTATAAGGTTGGGAGGACCATATAGTGTAAAGGAGATTGGAATCAAGGGAATAGAGCAGGAAGGAAATTGTTGGCATGGTAGTCAGTAATGTGTACTGGTGAAGAATGGTTAGTTTAAAAATATAGTATGACTGAAACTTAGTAGTGAACATTTGTAACTAACAATGATTCAGCTAAAATCTATTTAAATAATTTTTTTTAACAAGTTTGTTGTTTCTGAGAGTAGGAGCTACATATAATCCACCAATTGTCATAATGGTCCCTTCTCTTCCCTAAATTCACTTCCCACTTTTTTATCTCTCAGGGGTTACTCTCTTGACTATACATTCAGAAATAGATCTTGGCTCAGGGTACCATATGGGACGCTGAGGGTTCCAACCATGATTTGTCCTAAGTAAGCCACGTGCAAGACAATCACCCTACCGCTGCGTCACTGCTCCAGCCCCACAATCCCCAACTTTTTTTTGGCTATTTCCTACCAGAATTAGTCTTTCTGGATCTCTTCTCTATTAATATTTTTTGTATCCTACAAATGCATTTGATCATTCTATATCTGTCTATCTTTCTCTGAGTCATTTCATTCAGTGTAACATTCTCCATATACAACCATTTATAAGCAGATTTCATAACTTTATTTTTCCTAACAAATGTGTAGTATTTCATTGTGAGATGTGCCATGGTTTATTTATCCTTTCACCTCTTCTTTGGCATTTAGGTTGTTTACAGATTCAGACTATTATGTATCTTACTACAATAAACATAAGATTACAGATGCCTTTGCTTTCATTATGTTTGTGGGCTCATCGGATATATTCCCAAGAGTGATATTGCCGAGTCAAATGGAAGCTCAATTTCTAGTTATTTTTAGGAATGTTCATATTTTTTGGAGTAATTTGTTTTTACTTTGAATTCAGGATAATTCTTCTTTGCTGTGCTTGTCTCCTCTGGATGGGAAGTACCTAGGGAATGGCCCCCTATGCCTACCTAAAATCACTAGAATTTTAAACAATAAAAATAGAACTTTTTTTATTTTGGGGCCACACCCGGTGATGCTCAGGGGTTACTCCTGGCTATGCACTCAGAAATTGCTCCTGGCTTGGATTATGGGACGCTGGAGGATCAAACCGAGGCCCATCTTCGGTTGACAAAGCAGATGCCTTACCGCTCTAAGCCACCACTTCGGCCCAAGTTTTTTTATTTGAATTATATATTATATTATTAATTATATTATTATATTATATTATTAATTATAATAATTATACATGGCATTTAGTTTAAAGTTCTCACTGTATATTCTGCATTTTTCTTTTTATATTGATAAAATCTAGTATTGCTACTGAAGTATCTGTGGAAACTAAGAAGAGAGGTAAGGCATAGGACCAGATGAAGACTGCACTGTCTTGCTACCTAAATATCATTACTTCACTACAAGGATCTCAAGCATTATAAATCATAACAACAAGGGTCTGTAGTTTCTGAAAACTTTGAGGAAAGTTGAAGTTTCAAGATAAGGTGTCCAGATGAGAAGAGAGCAGATGATCAAATTTAGAGAGCATGAGAGAACTAATTCTCCTTGGTTTCCTCCCCCAATGTGTCAAAAGGGAACAACAAAGTGAATAGGGAAAAATCTGACTGTTATCATTACTTAGAGTAAAATATTGAGTAAATTGACTGAATATTCAAGGATAGGATGATTAAATTACTTCTTTGGATTTGTAAGACTGATTAGTGGCAGAATAAGAAACCAAGTCAGTGTTTGATTATCTGTTTGTACCCAGGTTTTACCCTGGCTCTGTCCTCACGAATTACTCCTGGAGATGCTAAAGGCATGATATACTGTGCCAAGAATGGAAAAAGAGTCAGTAATCTCCATACCATTGCACTTTCTCTCCATTCTAAGTCCTTGCACTTTTTACCAGGTCACAAAGTTTTATGAAACTGCTGGCAATAGCTGTGGCTGTAATTGGATAAAAACAAATGGTTGGGTAGGTTTCTATAGCTCAATTCAAATTTAGGAGTAGAAATTAGGTAAAAATGGTATAAAGCAGTTAGGAGTTAAGGCTATATCCAAGATTTCAGTAAAGTGTTCATTTAAATCTTATTATTAAAATAAGATTTATTTAAGTTTTATTATTAAAATAAATAATGAGGCTTAGTCTTAGTAAAATATATTGTTTGAAATATAATTAATAGATGTTTTCCAATTTATTAAACCTTTTAGTGTTTATAAAATAATGTAGTTTACATTTTTCAAGTCAATTTTCCACTTAGTGCTTTTAACTTTTAGATAAGTAAAATTATTTTAATGCCATTTTTAATTTGTTACACAGTTCTTAAAAATAAAAAACAATGGGGGGTGGAAAGATAGCATGGAGGTAAGGTGTTTGCCTTGCATGCAGAAGGTCGGTGGTTTGAATCCCGGCATCCCATATGGTCCCCCGAACATGCCAGGAGCGATTTCTGAGCATAGAGCAGGAGTAACCCCTGAGCACTGCCAGGTGTGACCCAAACCCCCAAAAATAATAAATAAAAAAATTGACTTGATCATAAACGGAGGAGAATCTCACTTACAATGCCTGGAGAATCATAGTATGATATTGGCATTTCAGTCTATCTAGAATAAAATCTCAGAAGACACTCTCAGAAGAAAAAAGTTAAAAATATTTCAGACCTATAAGAATGAGCTCCCTAGACACATAATAAAAATGAAGGATTCTTAACAAGTTATTAAATGTAAAGAATTAAAATGGGAAAGAAACAAAATGGAAAGGAATTATTTTAAACAATGCCAATTAAGCATTCAATGCTTTCTTAATATCGAAGGTTTTCAGCCTTGGAAATGCAAAGGGGCCATGCACTCTAATTTTGAATCAGGAGAAAAGTATTATAAGGAGATGACTTAAAGAAAGAATAACTAAGAATAATAATTTTTACAAGTACAGCCAAAGTGTGTATGATTCATTGGAAGAGATTGCAATGCCACTGCCCCTTTTCTGTCAGGTCAAAGACATTCCAATATTGAAGTTATTATGAAATAAATGACAATAATGGAACCTTACCAAAAAATCAGATTAAAATTAGTATTTTTATACTTGAGCCAAAATATGATATTCACTTTTAGTCAAATACTTCCAGGGAAATATCTTGATAGCCAAAATATACTTTGTGGCCAGAAAAGCAATGTATTTTTGAAAATTATTCTAACTTGACCATGAATTTTTTTGTTTTTGGCCACACTTAGTGGTGCTCAGGGTTTACTCTGGGCTCTGCACTCAGGGATCAGTCCTGGCAGGTTCCATAGACCATATGTGGTGTTAAGGTACCAACACAGCTCAGCAACATAAAGGGCAAGCATCTTACCCACATACTAACTACCTCACAGGCCCCTGATTATGTAATTTTATCAACCAAACAAGCATACATTTTAGTGAAAGAAGATGCTGATTATAATAGTGCTGGAAAATGGACACATATTTAGAGAGTCCTGAATAAACCAAAATTTATATTACATAACACATAGACCACTGATACATTATGGATTATAGAGGTGCTCATAAAAATGGTGACAATAGTTAAGTTACTACAGTGCTAACGTATGTAAAAACTTTGAGTCTTTCAGCTTGTCAAGATTATATTTAAATAGGCATGTAACATATTCTTAAACTATTTCAAGATTTTCTAGAAATTGAAAATTTAAATAACCATAGCTTGAATAATCAAAATATTGGAACTATAAATGTATTATTGACCTCTTTTTTGTTTGTTTTTTTCGGTCACACCCTGTGATGTTCAGGGTACCCCTGGTTCTGTGCTTGAAGTTGCTCCTGGCTTAGGGGACCACATGGGATGCTGGGGGATCTAACGGCAATCTGTCCTAGGTCAGCCGTGTGCAATGCAATGCCCTACCACTGTGCCACAGGTCTGGCCCCTGACTTCTTATTTAAAGTGAAAATTAAGTAGTTTTTTTTTTAAATCTTAGTGATATTTGTGCATTGATTAGATATTAGTGGGACCTCTCCACATTTTTCCACTCATTTTACACTATACCTGTCCAAACTACTTCCATTTCATCTAATTAGACTTCCTGCCTCTACTCTTCCATGATGTTCCCAGTCTCCCGCCATCCATATATATTGGCTCACCATTAACTTAGAATAAAACAGCACCTCCTTCCTCCTTGTGAAATAAGAGCCCCATGGGAGAGGCAGTTTTCTCTTCTCTGGTAAATACTCATCTCTGAGTTACTCTTCTTCCAGAGGTCTGCCTTTTCCTGACCCAGACCTCATCTCTAGTAATTTGCCCAGTGTGCAGCTCAGTTTCTCAGTTTTGTACTCCATAGACCAACTTTTTTTTTTTTTTTTTTTACCCTTCCAATCTCTTCTCAGTATACCCTTTTGGGGACTTTTAACATTGCATGTCCTGTCATTATATATTCTTTTTTTTTTTCCCTTTGATCACACTCAGTGGTGCTCATGGGTTACTCCTGGCTATGTGCTCAGAAATCGCTCCTGGCGTGGGGTACCATAAGGGATACTGGGGATCGAACCACAGTCTGTCCTAGGCTTACCACTTGCGCCACTGCTCTAGCCTGTTTACTCTCTTTTATATCTAGTAATTTTTTTTTAGAGCAGTAATCACATACCAAGAATTTTAATGTATTTATTTATTTATTTATGCTTCTTTCCTCCAACTGCTTTGCTTTGTAAGCTTCTAGAGCAAAAGCTCACAACCTTTTTTCCTGTAAGAGTCAATGTTTTAGGCTTTGTGGACATATGGTTGCACCTGCACTATCATTACAGTTTGGGAACAGGTATAGATGATATATAAATCAATGGAGGCGACTAGGTTCCTATAAAACATTATTCATAAAAAGTTGTTCATCTGTATTTGACTCATGAGCTATCATTTGCCAGTTCTCCTCTGCTACCACCTCCTTTTATGCAGTTTTCCTCCCATATCCTTTGCACTTAGCAAAGCAGTTGTTTCATATATTCACAATCTTTCATTCTTTTCTCTAGAAAAGACATCAATATTGTTACCTTCATTTTATAGATAAACAGAATAGAGCTCAGTGTGGCATACTAAAATATTCAAACTTACATACATATATTTTTATTTGTTTCCTATGGTTGCAATAATGAAATATCACAATTTTTCCTGATCAAAAGAACAGAAAATAGTTCTTTTTCATTTGTGGAGGTGAAAAATATGAATTTATATTCTTTATCATTAGAGAGATCCAAACTAAGATGATAATGAGATACCATCTTATACAAACAAGATTGACACATATCAAAATATTGGGAATAATTTATGGTGAAAAGGAACTCTCACTCGCTGCTGGTGGGAATGCTGCCTAGTCCAAAACCTATGAAAAATAGTATGAATTGTTCTCAGTAAACTAAGAATCAACCTGCTATATGACCTACTCAATCCTGCTTTGAGTATCTATCCCTAAAAGGATGTATACATACTACCATTCATTGCAACACTCAGTACAATAGCTAAGAGTTGGAATCATCCTAGATGTCCAACATCATACAAGTATATCCTGAAGATATGGAATATATATTCATATATATACACATATATATGATGTAAAACCAAAAAGCTGTAAAGAAAGATACAAACATACAATTCATTGCAATATGGATGGAACTGTAAGATATTATGTTAAATGAAATAAGTCAGAAGAAAAAAAGATAAATAGAAGATTATATTACTTATATGTGGTATTTAGAATAATTGCATGAAGAAATGCAATGAGTTAAAAGGGGGGTGTTGAGAACACTCTAGGCCCCTGGATCTAGTGAGAAGAAAAAAATTGAGTAGGGGAAGAGAAAGACACATATGAAATGGTGAGACAAAGACTAAGTTAAGAGTCTCCAGTGCATCGGTGGTGTTAAGAAAGGACAGACTAAATATCTAAGCCAGAGTCATCAAAAATGAATTCATGAGATCCAAAATTTCACTACCAAACTTAGGTGCCTTTTAAGATGGGGCAGAGGGTTATGGCATTGACTCTCAGAACATTGATGGAGGAGGTTGAGACTAGTGTGGTCTGAAACATTGGTTTAAATAAACATTGCTTTAAAAAAATTGAAAGTCTGAAATTCAGGTGCTACCAGGACCAAGTTTCTTTTCTTAATTTTTATTTAAACCATTGTAATTATATTGATCTTGTTGTTAACAGAAATCGTCACTAAGAAACAAGTGGTTCAATTTGAAGCTGTCTCTATCTTGATTCTTGTATATGAACAAATTTCTGGCCCCAGTTTTCTCAGTGGATGGCACTGTTGTTTTTGAAATTACCTAATTTTACAGTTATCAGCTAGAGAAACTCAATGTAACCTCTCATTGGGCCTGCAGTGATCAGCTTTCTACAACTGACAGGGTGTTCCTTTCATCTGGGTTCAGTGCTTCTTGAGAACCTTAGGGAAATGGAGGTTAAGAAGTAAGTGATGATAGTTAGAGTCACTAGGGG
>PVKC010043294.1:0-11801 GCA_004027635.1 Crocidura indochinensis | reverse complement strand
TATGAAATGGATCTGTTGTTCCCAGCATGTCAGGAGCCGAGGAGACCAACAGAGACTTGTACCTGGAATGTGGGTGAGGGATTCTGGCCCCTGTGCCACTTCTTACTCAACCATGTCCCTCTGGGACAGTCTTGTAGCTCTGTAGAGGGCTTTGTTTGACTTGAGAAGCAGGTATCTACTTGCCTTTGGGGTCTCCAATTGGGAATGAAGTTCCGGTTATGGAAAACAGGAAGTGACTTGATAGCGTGAATTTTGGGCTGTAGGTGGGGAGACACTGCCTGGCTCTCACTAGAATACTTCTGAGAAAGGACGGCTTTCCAGCTTCAGGCAAGATGGCCCAGGTCCCGAGTTTGACTCTGTCCTTCATTAACTCTATTTTTCTGGAATAGAAATGCACCTTGTTCCCCTGCATTCTTCTCCTCTCTAAACTCATCTCTAATCTCCAAGGGCTGCTATGGGACTTGGAAGGCTTGATCTTGGCAGAGAGAATTCTTTGCATGAAGGTCTCATGATCCCAAATAGCCTCAACTGTGAGAGTTTAGAGCTTCAAGTATTTTTTTCTCTTTTTAAAGAGAGATGCCCATTGACTTCCTCCAATTTACAAAATCCCAAGGAAGCCTCTGATTGGCCTCTCTTGGTCATGTGACTGTCCTTTGGCTTGAGAACAGATCAGCTATGATTCAAGCAGAAGGGATTCTTATTCCTTTGTTTTAGAACTATGCCTGATCAGAACTTAATTCCTGGCTCTGTACCTAGGAATCACTCCTGTTGGGCTCAGGAACCTCTTCGCAGAGCAGGGATCAAATCAGGGCCAGCTTTGTGAAAGAATATAGTCCCTTTCCCAAAGGAATTTTAAATAAAACAGTTCCTGTGGGTGGGGGCACACTTTCTGGGAAGGGAAAAATAACAGTCACTAACAACCATCTGCATGGCCTTGTGAGCTGAGGTGAACTTATAAACACTGTTGTCTTTGTCCTGAGCTCAATAACATATTCACAAAGATATGCACGTCTTGTTCTGTTTAGATGAAATGAATGAAACCATGTGCATGGTACTTGGTACATAGTTTTGTGCAATTATTCTTTGGTGCACTGGCTAGTTTTGTGGTCAGTGGGGCATTTCTAAGTTCCAGGGGACAGTAATGATCAGCCATCCTATAGGAAGTAAGGACTCATTTACACACTTATCTAAACTAAGCATTTTGTCTTTCTTGTTTGTTTATTTTGGGGGCCCACATTTGTGATGCTCAGGGATGGCTCTTGACTCCTTTTTCCAAGAGTTCAGAGACAGAAAATGAAAGCGAGAGGTGAGTTTATACATGCATTCATGTGTGGAAGGTTAATTTTTCCTACAGTTGACCTGAGAAAGACTGATGGGAAGGAGAAAACTGATGAATTATGATTCTGAGTCATCTAGATGAGCCCCATATCCTTTTAATTTAAACAAGATTTTACTGTAAAATTTTTAGAGAAAACTTGAAAGAAGTTTATAGGAAACATTTTGTAAAGTTTACATTCTCTCTCTAAATTTCCCATTAACATCTGCTTACTTGAATTTTCTTCTCTATCCTCTATATCATTCTCTTTTTATTAATCCATATCCTATATCTATGCTTCTTAAGCAAATATTTTAGCAAGGCAATATCAATATGTCGGCCGTTTTTTTAATATGAGATAAATATGTACCCATGTGTCAAATGTTTAAAATATCTAATGTTCCGTATAGTCAATGTTTTGTACTGTCTGTTGCTATATTTGTGCATTGAAGTACAAAAATGTAACTGCAGTGATATCACAGAAGGTGTCTTGCATGTGACCAACCTGGGTTCCATCGCCAGCGTCCCATATGGTCCCATGAGCAACTCCACGAATGATTTCTCAATGCAGAGTCAGGAGTAATTCCTGAGCATCACAAGCTATGGCCCCAAAAATAAACAAATAAGAAAGACCAAATACAAAAATGTTAATTGGAAATGCACTTCTCTTTGTCAAACACAAACCTCTGAGTAGGCCAAAGATCCCTGGAAAATGCCTCTGCTTCTTCTTTGACCTTTTCTCCAAATACCTAGAAGTAAACATTTGTGCTTCTTCCACATAACAGTTCTAGGACTATTGAATTTTCTTTTTTTGGGTCTTGCTTCTTTTATTCAAAGTTTTTGGAACTGACCCATACAATTCTGTAAAACAGTTGTTTGTCTATATGCATCAATACATCACAAGTGATTTACTCATTCTCCTATTAGGTAATTGTTGGAGTCTGCCATGTTCTGCTTCACTGGCAAATAAAACTATGATAAAGAGCTATATACTCATCTTTTGGTGAGTACATGTTTTTGTTTCTCTTGATAAGTAATCAAGAGCTAAATTGTTGGCAATAGGTACAGTTAATGTTTAGTTTTATAAGCAAACTTTCCTTGACCTGATTATACCATTCTGCACTCCCATCATAAACACATCAAAAGTTTCAGCTGATTCTTGTTAATGTTTAGTGCTGGTTATATTTTTAATCATAGCCATTCTTATGTGGCTCTAATTTTAAAAAGTAGGTCACTTTCCTGGCACCCAGGTTTAATCCTTGTTATTCCATAGAGTCCCCCAACCTTTGCTAGGATGGACTCCAGAATTCAGAGCCAGGAATAAACCTTGAGTACCACTAGGTATGGCCCCAAAATAAAAAGTATCAACTGTAGCCAGGTTCTCATAAATTTGTAACATGCTGGAATGGGAAAGTTTCTTATTTCACAGATGTAAAAATGCATGTTCCTCTGATCACTGAAGAGAAGGGGGTGAGCCTAGAGCTCTCCCAGGTGGGACTCACCCTCAGAAAACAACAATAATTAAGAAAGCTTTTTTGAGATTAAAGGAAATGGGGGTCAGGACCCAAACCCTTCTTCAGGAATACACCTATAAAAATAGGTTTCTGGTTTGCTAATCAGACCAGCAGCAAAGTTTTGCACATTCGCTGGCTTAGAAATACCTGAGTAACTCAGTAAAAGGGCCCTTTCCCCTTCCACAGGCCTTGCGTGTGTCCCTGCTAGTGGTTATCAGAGAGATTGCCTGAAACCTACTTGAGTCAGAAAGAAAGTGATCTAGAATTTGAAGGCATGTGGCCCATAAACAGAGTAAGCTGAGGGATCAGGTGGATGTGGGGGAAAGCACAAATGAATTTATTCTGACAAGGAGAACAACTTGAGTTGGATTCAAATTTTGCCTCTGCATGATTTCATTAGCAAGAGACACTGGGCTGGTGCAAAAGATAGTAGCAGAACTTACTGAACCAGACCTAAATGGAAATGGAGACACGGGAAAGGCAAGCATATGGGAACTGCTGACACTCCCCTTCCTGCCCTCATTCGGTGTCTGACCTCCATTAAACTTCTCGCCCTCCCAGGCCCTCTTTCCCTCCATCACTTCAATGAAGAACATCGACCTGCTATTCCCCAAGCTCCCTCCAGCTCTGCAATTGAAAAAAGGTTTGCTAAGGGAAGGGATATGGTTCTGTACAGACCTGTTCTTGCCCCAGAAAGGGCAGTGATGGACACTCGGGACTGACGTTTAACACATGTAGAATGACATCTTTGTTTTGCATGGAGAACCCAATAGGCTTGGCTTTTCTTCTGTCTCCTGCTCTGGATAATGTCAGGACAATGGGTCCTTCTCTGGACCCAAAAGTGGCCTCCAGTCTGGATTTCTGTCTTTCTGGCCTCACCTTTCCAGTGATGTTGTCTTTTTCTGTTTGCTTTGGGGGCAATCATATCTGCTGATGTTGAGGGAGTACTGCTGGCTCTGTGCTCAGGAACCACTTCTGGGAGGCTCAAGGGATCTTTTGGGGATTGAACCCTGGTCAGGTGCATACAAGGCAAGAATTCTACCGGATGTACTATCTCTCCAGCCCAAAGTGATTCTCTTTCTAGCAGTTTGGTGATCACTTTTCTGAACAAAGCTTTTGCTAAGTGGAGGATAGTGACCTCCACCTCTCAGCCTGTTTTCTTGATGGCATAAGGGGGCACCATGAGAGGGTGCAAGGCACTTGGAGGTGCCTCTTGAAGTTGTGTGAGTAGAGTGAGGTTCCAGCCTAGCTCCCAGCTGAGGTCTCTAGTCTTCATGGGAATAAAAACCTTCATGATAGTCCCAATCCTGGTCCCCATCTCAGAGCTGCCCACCTGAGCCACTCAGCTTTCAAAATAGAGAAAGACTAACAATTTCAAAACTGACCACTTCTAAACTGATATATTGTGCAACTCTCATGGGAAACACTATTATCCTCAAGTCTCACAAAACTGCTTCCTCTACCCTAATCTATGGGACTCTGTCTGTGCCTGGCCCTACCTTTCTCCCCCACACTCCTTGCTCAGCTGCCCTGGCTAAGGAGGAGTCCATAGATAAAGTTTCTCAGTCCAGAATCCTCCCTCAAATTTTTTTCTGTGCTAAGTGCATTCTCCCTGCCCCCCCACCCCCGTCTCAACACAGCTCAGTTTAAATGTCAGCTCCTTCAAGCAGCCCTCCCTGATTGCCCTTAGTTCATTCAGTTGGACTCCCTCTCTTTCTATGCTTTTCTTAACTTGCCATTAATCAACCTTATGTATAAATGCTTGTTTGCTTCTTTCGTCCCTGAAAGATGACCAGATTAAATAGAGTAAACTCGGTGACTAATCTCCTTCGTCTGAAACTTTTAGTGTTAGCATAGGCACATAGTAAGTGGTCAATAAAATGTTGGCCCGGCTGGAAAAATAACTCAAGATTCAGGGACATATGCCTGCAAGTGCAAGATCTGAGTTGGGGGGGATAGAGTAGATATTATAGTGCACCTAAGTTCTGCTGACCAGGGTTAACTTCCTGGCAACCCATATTGTTTTCTAAGCCCAGCAGAAATGACTCTGGGAGTAAGTACTGAGTACCAACAAATGTGGCTAAAAACTTTTTTTCGAGTTGAATCCCTGCTCTGATGCAGAGAGGGCTGCCCTTCCCAGCACCTCCTATGGCAGCGTGGGAAGAGAGTGTGCGCGTGTTTGGATCTTCACTGTGGGAAGTTATTCGGAGTTGAGCTGTGGGAAGTTATTTGCTGTTTTGACTAGACGTGTTGCTATTTTTACTTGACTTGAATATTATCCTGCAGCTTGACTGGGTTTGGCTCTGACCCCACCGAAGATGGAAAGACAGAGGCAGGATGGGAGCATGCTAGAATCTTCTACCATCCTAGTAGGAGGGCAAGTAAGGCAGTCAAGGTGTTGCTGTCACAGGTGCTGGAGGTGTGTGGTCACAAACATCCTGTTGTCTCCTTGGGGTTCCCCAGCAGCTGTCTCTCACCTCATCTGCTGTTCACACCCTGGATTGGGCTGTGTTGAGAGCAGACAGAGACTATGTGCCAGATACCTGAGACCACACTCCATGTTACCTGTGGTCCCTGGATTTTTAAAGATAGTTTCTTTTTACTTATTTATTTATGTTTGGGTTTTGGACCATCTCCCATGGTACTCCGGACTTATTCCTGACTCTGCACTCCAGAGTCACTGCTGGTGGGTTTGGGGACAAAATGGAATGCTGGGAATTAAAGTGGAGTTGCTTGCATGCAAAACAAGTGCCCTAACTGCTGTATTATCACTCCAATCCCAATTTCCAAATATTGTTTAATGTTTTTTTTTTTGTTTACAGGCCAGATCTGGATGCTCTCAGGGCTTGCTCCTAGATCTGAACTCAGAAATCACTCCTGGCACACTCAGGAGACCATATGGGATGACGGAGATCAAACCTGGGTCTGTCCTGGGTCGGTTGCTTGCAAGGCAAATGCCCTACCACTGAGCTATCACTTCAGGTCCTGCTTAATATTTTTTTAAAAGATCTTCTGCTTTCATATCCTCCTTCTTAACTTTCAGATGAATTGTACTTTGAATTGTATTCATGAGGAAAACAGGACCAAGGGCCCAGAAATGCCCCTGATATTACACAATGTATCAGACCAGGTTTAAACAGGGACCAAAAAACTAACTGTATCTCTAAAGCAAGAGTAGGTGAAAACTAGAATTCAGATGCATGGAGTCCTGGGAGGGTCAGGGTCAGAGAGAAGTCATGTGTGTGTGTGTGTGTTGTGTGTGTGTGTGTGTGTGTGTGTGTGTGTATGTGTCATACCCAGCAGTACTCAGTACTCAGGGATCACTTCTGGTGGGCCTGGGGAATCATATAGGTGCTAAAGATTGAACCCAGGTCAGTCATGTGCAGGACAAGTTTCCTACAGCCAGACATCTTGGATAATTTTTTCAAAATCATAGAACTGAAGCCATTTGATAGCCAGTGCAGGGATCCTGCTGGAATCCAGTGACAGACTCATGGACAATGCCATTGCCACTGAATGATGGGGTACAGGAGCTTAGAGCAAGGTCTTGACTCATTGGCCAACACCAGCAATTCATGGATACCAGAGTGAGTGACTTTCTTCCTAAATCTCACCCAGAGCCTCTCCTTAGTAGAGGCCAACCTGCATCCAGATCTCTTGCTGCAAAGGAGTCCGGAAATACACCTGGCAATTCCTCCACCTCTCCTAGCTACAGGAGGAGGAAAGAACTTTGGTACAGAGGACTCAAAAAACAGATTAGGGAAGTCTAGGGTTTGGCCGCAGCACTGCTACTTTCTACTACAATGTCCTTGATACTGCAGATGTGTATATCTGTGTATGTGTACAGGTAGCCCACTTGAAGGGGCATGGGTAGGAAGAGGGTTGGTTAAATAAGATACTGTGCAATAATTAACTGCAGAGTGTAAAATAGATTAAAAATCTCTTACCGAGAAAGGGTAAGATATCTGAATCTTGTATCATCACCATTCTAGAAAAGAATAGTTTTCCCAGTCCCCCTCAAAAAAAGAAGGAAGTTGAACAATTGTACAAAATATTTCCATACAATGTTTGGACTCTGGGGTCTCTGTGTTTTGGAATTTTAAATTCCCAGGAGTTTAATTTTGTGGAGAGACAATTGACAAGAATAATGGGAGTTGTGTTCATTGAAAGAAGACCTGTGGCATGGTCCATTCTTTACTGCATCCCCAAGAGATGAACAGAGCACCAAGAGAGAAAGAAGTTGTAATTAGTACTTAGTAGTAATTAACTCTTAGTAGCGATTGTCTCAGCAAGGAGCAAGGTCTTGCTTTGACTCATGAACATGGAGAAATCAAAAAAATAAAAGTGTGAATATTTTCACAGGCCAGTGTTTCTAAAGAATGGGGGGAGACAGGTATCCTGCCTTCTATTTTAGAAGGCAGCTGGGTGGGTAGGAGGAGGACAGAGATCAGAACCAGACAGCTCTGACTGGCTCAATACTGACCCTCAATACGGACCCTTTGGAGTCAAGACCTTAAGTAAGTTTTCACACATGACCTTGAAACTCCCTTTGTTTATTGTCCACATGGGGTGGTGACTAAGGCAGAAAGACAGAAAATCATGCCCCAGGAGGAAGTAGCACTCTGCTTGTGTGCCACGATTCCCTCCTCAGCAAGGACTTGTTTGTTCAGGCCAGGAAAAGGAGGCTGGGCATTCATCCTGGTGGAAGAGGCCACCCAGGGCACTTCTGCTCACTAGGTCAGCAGCCATGGACACCCTCATTTCTTTCTCTCCCAATGAGGGGACCAGGGAGACATTCCACACCATAAGGAAAAGACAGAAAAAGACTCTTCTACAGAGGCAAGAATCAAGGTGGCCGCTAATAAATGACAAAAAGCCATACCAGGGCATGACAGAGTAGAGATGGTGAGAGGAAGAGAATGACCTCCCCTATGGTATGGACAGCTGAGTGTAAGCATGGTATTGGGTGACCCAGCTCCTTTACTTCCAGCATCAGAGCTGAGGCTTCCGGGGAGCAGCCCCTTCTGACTGCAGAGGCTGCAGTTATGAGGGTGCCACAGTCAGCTCACGCACTTGTTGGGTAGTACAGAGTTGACAGCCCGTGGGGGAGTGGGGGGCTTATGGACCCGCAGGGTGGAGTGGGGAGCCTGAGCAGTGCCTGGCAACAAGACCCAGACCTGGCTGGCTGCACCATATTGCTCACCGGCTGGCAAACAGACAGATTTTCACAAACCAGATTCCCTGTCACAGGCCTGGGCCCTTCCTGTCCAACTGTTCCTGCATCTGCTTCCCTGGAAATGAATTTATTACACCATGAGGAATAATAGTGGTGCTGGGGTGGGTGGGGGGCTTCTGGGGCCTCTTAGGAGCAACTGTACCCCACCAGCCAGCAGCCTGGATCCCTGGAGCCAGCCTCAGGACATGGACCCCAGATATGAGACTGGAGGGGGAAGACCAATGATTGCAGGGGTGTGTGAGCTGGAGGCCAGCTTGTGAGTGGTCTGCTCATGGGCAGCACTCTGGGTCTCAGTTAATTTTCTCTTCGGTGAAAAGGAACTAAAGTCATATCTATACATATACAGTCATATACACATATACATATCAACATATTCACATGCACAGATATACACACATCACATATACTACTGCGCATGGATACACGTAAAATATATACACACATGAACATAGGCACATATGCACATGTGTGCATGTGTACATAGACACATAGAGAAACACATACAATACACTGACCTGTCCCTCACACAAGCACTTCAAGTAAGGGATTTCCAAGAGTGACATTTTGCAGAGTTTCACACTTACATTCACAGCACATGTTTTGACCTAGAGGAGCACATCTGGGTGGTGCTAAATGGTGCAAATATAAAATAAAATCTATGGGCAAAAGAGAGAGCACTAGTGGTAGAGTACATACTTAATAGAGTAAAACCCTGAGATTGATTCCAGTCTGTGTGACCCTATGAGCACTCTTGGGTGTAGCCCTAGTGGCCCTGATGATACTCACCTCTATTTATTAGGGTTATTATATTATTATATTATACTAATTATATAAAATCATATTAGGGTTATTTTACAAAATAAAATAAAGTAAAATCTATTAAGCATTTCCATGGATATTTTGAAAGAGAGGCTTAGAATTAGTGGAAGTAATATAATTTCATTCATTTCTTAGTGATATTGGATTGTAATGCAAGAATTATTGTAAAAATAAATATATAAACACATGTATACATAAATACATATATTCATATAATTTCAACTCAGTCATTCATCCATTTTATTCATCTATCCACTCATCCATCTACTAACCCTTGATCCTTCAATCAGCCCACCTCTTCATCCAATCATCTTTTCACCCAATCTTCTAACCACCTTCCTATCTAACCATCCATTCATTTATCCAACCATTCACCCAACCATCTATTCATCCATCCATCCATTTTCCTCCAATTAATTTTATCTATCCACCCATCCAGCTGTCTGCCTATCCCAATCCCATACATCCATCTAAGCTATCCATCTACCTCCACCCATCAATGCTTCCTTCAAACAGACACCAATAATTTGCTCTGTGCCAGGCACTGTACTAGTAATAACAGCTTGCTATGAGTAGGAGGAGCAGAGATGAAATGTCCTACCAGTATCTGAGAAATGTTTTTACAGTTTGTGAAGAAGTGAAGAGGTGCCAGTGGCACTGGGCATGTGCTA
This sequence comes from Crocidura indochinensis, assembly GCA_004027635.1. Classification (NCBI taxonomy): domain Eukaryota; kingdom Metazoa; phylum Chordata; class Mammalia; order Eulipotyphla; family Soricidae; genus Crocidura; species Crocidura indochinensis. Next base: position 2,246 of record PVKC010043294.1, on the reverse strand, counting down.
AACTCAGGGTGTGAACTGGCTTAATTCTGTCTGAAACAACCTCAGGGGGTAGATAACCTTGTAATTAGTCATGTGGCACAAGCCAAGGAGCTGGGAGACCAAATGCGAACACAGAACCTTGCTTTATCAGAATCCAAGTCCAAACCCTTCACTCTGTTTGTGCTTCCACAACATGGAAGAGGAGTCTCTGATCTCATTTTATCCTTGTGTTTACTGGCTAACCAAGTAGATGCTACATGAGTTACCATGTATATATTAGCAACAGAGGGGACCATAAAATCGTTTCTGCTTGGTGTCTGTTTAAAGTCCTGAGATTCTGGAGCACAAGCCCAAGAAGGCATTAACAAGCTGAGAACAGAATTATGGTAAGGAGATTCCCCCCAAATCCCCAGGGTTCTCAGGATATTCTTGATGGCAAGGTCTAAGATGAATAGGAGTTAGCCAGGCACAATGGGAGTTGGAGGTGTAGCAACAGAAGAAAAATACTGAAGTGAACAATCTTCGCAAAGGCCCAAAGGCAAGAGAGTGCAGGATCTGTACATAGCTGAACAGTGGAAGGAAGTGGGAGGGTCTGGAGATGCCAATGAGAGTCCACACCATGAAACATCATCAGAACCATGGTGCAGACTTCAGTCTGACAGGGTCTGTCTTGTGGGGCTCATCAGAATAGTGCTGGACCTGGAGATTAGAGGTAGATTCCCTCTGCACACTGATTTACGGGGATTTTTTAAGGCATTCTCCTACCATGATAATCCTGTCTGTTTCCTAGCTCAAATGGGAACCCTTGGGGATGTAAGAAGCTGAGTGTTCTGGCTCCTGTTGATTCTGTTAAAGCTTTGCAAGGAGTCGTGCATTTGCTTCGGGTCTCAGGACAAATGTTGGGTCAGTGACACCATGAAGGAACTGTCCTCTCTGAGCACTTTGAGAAGATGCAGAGACCCAAGGCTGCTAATAAGAAAATGCCCAAAGAGTGTGTCTGCCTCTTCCTGTCTGTTACTGTCTTAAAACCCAGCCTGGGGTGTCCTAAGTCTGGGGTGCAGCCCCCAGTTTTCCTTGACAGTCATTCAATAAAATCTTTTTTCTTGACTTCGCAGCCTCCCCCCCACCCCCCATACACACACTTCTGAGCTCTGGAAGCAGTTACTGGAGAATCAGCAGGGGGCTCAAAAGGACTTGGCAGCTTGCACGAACCCTGCAGTGACCACATCGACACACAGCATAGACGGGAAATGATATCACTGCCTCCCCTTCACACAATCGCCATCTCTCATGGGCAGAGTTTGAGAATGCATTGGAGCCATGAGGTCACCGGGCACTCAGAGTCACTGGCACACCATGTCATTCTCCATGTCTACATCTGGATGGGACTCCCCACTTAACCCCACCCTTGCTTCAGTGACAGTGGATTCTGTTCAGGTTCCTATCCCTGGGTTTCAGGAAGGTTTGGGAGCCTCATGAGCTGACTTCCTTGTTATAGATAGGACAGTGCTCAATAGTCTGGTATGGGAAAATTTACCCAAGCTTATTAGAACTACCACCAGCTGGTCAAATAAAGCCAGCCCACCTGCATTTTCAGAATTTATTTTTTCTGCTGCTTCGTTTTATTATTTTGAGTTAGCCATGCACAATCCCATCTATCCGTTTTCTTGTCTGTAAAATGGGAATGTTCTCAGCACTGTAAATAAGGTCCAGTTCACAGATCCAAACATGAGCCCATAAACATGAGCCCAACTTGGTCAGCTGCACAATATCTTTTCTGCATGGGCTCACCTATGAGTACCCCTTTCATCTGTTTATGGGTGAGGTGGCAGATGTTTCTTGCACAAGGAATCATAAAAAATAGTTAGCAAAGTTTAGGAATCCTGGGGTTGGTATTCCCAACCAATGGTTGTGATCATCTGGTTTCCCCAAACCTTAGTTGCTTCTCCAGATAACAGGCATCAAAAATTGTCATTTACCATAATTTTCACTCTGGAACCACCTGCATTCTATCTTGGGGTGTAGGATTTATGTTATCTTAGGGGTTGTGTTCTCTCTCTTCCTAAATGAAGCTATTTTACTTAAAAAATGTATCTTTTGCCTTGGAGAAGCATAACAGTATTATATGAAATCATGAAACTTAGCAGCATATCCAGAATATAGTAGATACCCAACCAGTGTCATAGTGCATCAGAATTCTATTTGCTCTGGTGGCATCTTTGGTTGACTTTTCCCTTGAACTACTATCTATCCCATTTCTTCCCCCT
>PVKC010043293.1:0-11809 GCA_004027635.1 Crocidura indochinensis | reverse complement strand
CGAAGATGAAATCCAAATGGATGAAAGACCTTGATATCAGACCTGAAACCATAAAATACATAGAACAACACGTAGGCAAAACACTCCAGGACATTGAGACTACAAGAATATTCAAGGAGGAAAATGCACTCTCCAAGCAGGTGAAAGCAGATATTAACAGGTGGGAGTATATTAAGCTGAGAAGCTTCTGCACCTCAAAGGAAATAGCGCCCAGGATACAAGAGTCTCCCACTGAGTGGGAGAAACTATTCACCCAATACCCTTCAGATAAGGGGCTAATTTCAAAAATATACAAGGCGCTGACAGAACTTTAGAAGAAAAAAAATCTACTCCCATCAAAAAATGGGGAGAAGAAATGGACAGACACTTTGACAAGGAAGAAATACAAATGGCCAAAAGACACATGAAAAAATGCTCCACATCACTAATCATCAGGGAGATGCAAATCAAAACTATGAGGTACCACCTCACACCACAGAGAATGGCACACATCACAAAGAACGAGAACAAACAGTGTTGGCGGGGATGTGGAGAGAAAGGAACTCTTATCCACTGCTGGTGGGAATGCCGTGTAGTTCAACCTTTATGGAAAGCGAAATGGAGATTCCTCCAGAAAATGGAAATCAAACTCCCATACGATCCAGCTATACCACTCCTAGGAATATACCCTAGGAACACAAAAATACAATACAAAAACCCCTTCCTTACACCTGTATTCATTGCAGCACTATTTACCATAGCAAGACTCTGGAAACAATCTAGATGCCCTTCAACAGAGGAATGGCTAAAGAAACTGTGGTACATATACAAAATGGAATACTATGCAGCTGTCAGAAGAGATGAAGTCATGAAATTTTCCTACACATGGATGCACATGGAATCTCTCATGCTGAGTGAAATAAGTCAGAGAGAGAGAAAAACGCAGAATGGTATCACTCATCTATGGGTTTTAAGAAAAATGAAAGACATTCTTGCAATAATAATAATTTTCAGACACAAAAGAGAAAAGAGCTGGAAGTTCCAGCTCACCTCATGAAGCTCACCACAAATAGTGATGAGTTTAGTTAGAGAAATAACTACATTTTGAACTGTCCAGATAATGAGAATATATGAGGGAAATGGAGAGCCTGTCCAGAGTACAGGCGGGGGGTGGGTGGGAGGAGGGAAATTTGGGTCAATGGTGATGGGAATGTTGCACTGGTGATGGGTGGTGTTCCTTACATGACTGAAACCCAAACACAATGATGTAGGTAATCAAGGTTTTAAAAGAAAAAAGAAAAAAGAAAGAAAAGGTTCAGTAGGAAGCATATTTTTGAAAATCATAAAATCATCAGTTAACTCATTAAAAGCATAGCAGAAGGTTTAATAAGCTTTTCTTTTTTTTTAGGATAAGAGTTAAAGAAGTACAGTAAAAACAGTGTTAAAGTGGCAATTGTTGCTTGTATAGGCACAACAAAATATGGAGAATATGGAAAGGAAAAGCCTTGGCCTTAATACAAGGAGACCTTACCCCTGAAGTTTTCTGGAATAAGATCATTTCTAGCCTCCAGACATGGTAGGCTGTCCAGCCCAAGTCATTGTCTGTAGTGCCAATAAACCTTGTTTTTTTTCCTCATACTTTCTGTTGCTGGTGTCAGGTTTCTATAGTTAAAGATCCTATATCAAAGTCAGGATAATGTGGAGCATCCTCTAGTTTCACCTCACATTAGAGGGCAATGCGGATAGCCCTGTCCTGAAATCAGGTTGTTGTTGTTGCTGTTAAGTCTTCTGAGTGTTAAGGGAACTCTCTTTGGAGTAGGTTGATGCCAGGGCAGTGGTAGGGTCTTCCCAGGTAGAAGATTGCTCCCAGGTGATGTTAGAGACAAGTTTGATTGTTTTGTAGATGGCACCCCTTGTTCAGGGGTGAATGGACAATGCCCGTTTTTCTGAGGCCTGAGCCAAGTTATTATGACACTGTTCAGAGTGTAAGATCCCACTGCATTACAAGATTTGTGTGTTCCTATCTATATTAGATAAGAACTTGTTTGTATGTTTAGTATTTTCCCATTTTAATGTGCCTATGCAAAAATGCCTCATGGCGTTATTGGTGCATATGGGGACCGCTGAAAGAAGTCCAACAATTCCCATAACTTGGTTCTAACATAAGCTCTACATAGGGACTCTTTAACCAGAATTCCTAATTGAACAGATCACAAAGAGGAAAGCAGACAAAACAATGGGTGAAAATCATCACTGTATAAGAGAATATTCAGTAAGGGTTATAGCTGTTTAAGGAATATATCTAAGATATTAAAAAGATATATACGTGTCCCTTTTATGTCTTCTGAAATAGTTGGGGGGGGAGGGTTAAATTCCGTGCATCACTTTGGTCTGTGATTTGATCTGTGCAGTTTGATAACCAGCTGGCAATGGACCCATATCAGGAAAAATCTTTAGCCGTGACTTCTCAGAAACCGAGTCTCTTAGCAAGCAAAGGTCTACAATGAAAGGAGGAGGAAAGGAGGTCTCTGAGAGTAGATCAATAGCAACAGTGTATTGGGATCAATCTATCTTAGGATGCGGTTTGGCAGCTGGTTTTGTGTGGGGATAATGATCTGCTTCTTGAGGAGTCAAGAACTGAAGGTAAAAAGGGTTAAAAATGGCGTAATAATGGTTGGGGGTGAGGGAGTGGAGGACTAGACATGAGCTTGTAGGGTGGTGGGCAAGGGCAGAATACAATAGGGACATTCTGCATATGTAAAACATAAATTAATCATAAAAAATCCTATCGATCTATATTATACGCTATACACGCGGGCTCTCTGCACCTTTGGAAAAGCACTCATTCTATCTTGAGAGCATTATTTTATCTCTTTTTTAATCCTCAGACCCCCCCCCCCATTACTCAAAATTTCCAAATAAAACCTGAATTTATTTAAAAAAAAACAGGAAATAACAATTATGAACATATGCACACAATGAGGTACCAGCAAAATACTTAAAACATGTTTGAATAGACTTGAAAGATATTGAATGTCAACACAATAATTTTGGTGACTTTGATACTGGTAGTACAACTCTTGATAAGTCATCCAGGCTAAAACCCAACAAAGAAATACTGGCTTTTAACGAAGAAAGGGAAGGTAGTGAGCTAAGTTATATATATGTATGTAAATATCTGTATATGATTTTTCATAGTCCAAACTTAATTCACATTATTCTCAAGTACACAAGAGATTCTCCACAATATGCCACTATGCTGAGGGACAAAACATATTTCCATGAAATCAAAGGGATAGAAATTGTATCAATTATCTTCCCAGACCGTGATGCATTGAAAATAGAAATCAATGAATTAAGAGACAGAGCTCTTTTAGATACTTTGTACAAAAACCAAATCAAACTAGCTAAGACAGACCTGAAACTATAAGATATATATAGAAAAACATAGACAGAACTCTCCTTGATACTGATATTAAAGCTAAAGGTATCTTCAAGGATCAAAGAACACTGAGCAAATAAGTCGAAGCAAATATAAACAAATGGCACTATATTAAATTGAGAAGCTCAACACCTCAAAAGAAATAGTGGATAAGATACAAAAATTTCCCAAGAAAATGGGATAAATTTTTATATACCTTCATCTGATTAGGAGTTAATATCAAAAATATATGACATTGGTCATTATCATTTAACGGATCCCTAGGCATCTTATCACAGATTATTTGACCATATATTATTTCCATCTAAAATATCAGATTAAAATTACTAGTGTCTTCCATTTTGAGTTATCTATATGCTATCTATATTCTCTATATCTAATTTCTATATAATATTATAACTCACAGTTCTATATCGTATAACACACATGTAAACAGTCAATACATCATAGTTTGCTAATATTATTAAATCATTAATCCATCTTGAAAATGATCAATCAAAAATATTTATGACTAGACATTATAAAAATTTCAAATAATTATTATTGAAAATATCCATTACTCTGTATACTTTAATGTTCCTTCGTTTCTTACATTCATTGCTATGAAATCCAAGCAAGACCCCATTACTGGATGATCATCTCATACTTACACTGTGTTTTATGAGGCAGGACTTTGTTAATAAAAAGGAAACCTCTGTCAACAGAAGGGAAAATGCTTCCCCTTGTAGTATGCTATTTTAAAAAGTAAAATGTTTTAAAATAATTTTACAGCTGATACATGGCACCAGTAAGTCTGATAGCATAATAAGCATTATATGGACCACAAAAATGTAGATTATATATGATGGATTTAGACTTAATATATTGAGATAACACAAATTTATATGGAAGCAATGTGTTAATGAAGAATGAAGAAATATTGGAGGTTTTTACTTCGTACATCTTGACACATACAAATTCTAAAATCATTTCTCACTCTAAGAAATAAAGGCTAATGTTTACCATAAGATTAGAGTGCCAAAACAGATGAATTTTCAGGACACCTAAGTCAGAGATTTTTTGATAAAATATTTGTTTTAATATTCAAATGTTTATTATTATGGAAGTCTGTAATAAGTGATCATCTCTAAGATTCAAGATTCAACCTTACTTTTTCCCTTTTTTCTGCTCTTTGTTTTTATTTTCGTTCTATCTTTTTATTCTTCCTTTCTTTTGTTCTTTTTCTTATATTTCTGTCTCTTTTTTGAAATTAAAAGCCTTAATTTTTTTTTTTGTTTTGTTTTTGGGTCACACCCGGCAGTGCTCAGGGGTTACTCCTGGCTCCATGCTCAGAAATTGCTCCTGGCAGGCACGGGGGACCATATGGGGCACCGGGATTCAAACCGATGACCTTTTGCATGAAAGGCAAATGCCTTACCTCCATGCTATTTCCCGGTCCCCAAAACCCTTAATTTTTAACCTATTGCTTTATTTTCTTTGATTACTGCAAATAATTGCTATAACATTAAGTGTGGACATGTGTGTTTTTTTCATTTTCACTCATTATTTTCATTAGATGAAAGCAATAGCAACAATAAAAGTTCTTAATTGTCCCAAATAGACATAATGTTAACATCAATTTTGAACTTTATTTTAATTATTTCACATTAGGAGTGACAAATATCTTTGAGCATTAGGCCTGTATGAGACATAAACAATAGCTTTGTAATAATTTGTGAAGAGTGCCCATGTCATCACTCTTTGCAGAAAGTTGAAATCATAGAAGTCAATTACAGATAAATCACTCCTTTGTTTTATTTTTTATCTCCTGATCCATATTAACAATTCTTTTATTATTATCCCCTTAGAAAAAGTTATAACAACTTAAAATCAAGAGTGTGAATGTTACAAAATTAAAAATAAGCCTACTTGCTTAGTATAAATAAAAGGAGACAGAAATAATATACATCATAAAAAACTAAGAATAAGATTGCTGGCTCTCAGGGAGAGGAATAGACAATAAAAGTGTATGCAATAGGGGGAAACTGGGTGTCAGGAGCTTTGGGAAACCAGAGTGTAACTGGAGCAGGAAATGAACACTGGTGAAGGATTGGTGTATGATGGAAACTATCAACAACTTAACTATGAATTTCATAAGTGATTTAAAAAAAGAATACTGGCTCTTAAATATGGACTTCATATTTTACAAAAAATATTATGAATCAATGCATATAAAAACTTTAAATTATAAGAAATTTTTGAATATTAATAGAAAATAAATCATGAACAAGATTGTAAGAGAAAAAAAGTGAAAGCAAAATGGCAAAATATGTGTTGAAATTATTAATAATTTTCAAAAAAGTATTAAATTGCCATGATTTACAACTGTATTCATAGTTGAATTATAGACATACTATGTTCCAACACCAATATTACACTAGTGTTAATCTCCTTTCATCCAATCTCCCTGCCACATTGGCAGAAAAACTTGGAGCTTGATTGTTGAAGATTGAGTCTCTCTGTTTCTCTCTCACTTTCTCTCTCTCACTCCCGCCTTCTTTCCTTCCTTCCTTTCCTCTTTTAACCGTCTCTCTCTTTTATTTTTAGGCCACACTTGTCAATGCTTGGGGTATACATCTGGTGCTACACTCAGGGATCACTGCTGGAGTTGCTTAGGGAACCTTGTGGAATGTGTGGGATCGAATCTGGGTTGACCAAGTGCAAGACAAACATCCAACTCACTATACAAGTTCTTTAGGCTTCAAGTTTGGATTTCTTGTTTCAGTGTGTTTCACTCTGACATTTGAATATTAAGCTATACCATTTATTTATACTATCAATGTGTTCAAAAACCCAGAAACACATATCTCCATTGATTCTGGTCTATCTCTTCTTTCATTTTGATTTATTTTATTATATGCCTTTCTCCTTATGCTTTTGCAGCTATAGGGAATCTAGTGAACTCCCCTTTCAAAAGCACTACATTTTCTGTTCAAGTGATTCTATATGCCATATGTAAATGAGATCATCCTCTGTTTGTCCTTTTCTTTTTTCCCCCCTTTTTCCGGATTTTTGTTTTTTTTTCATTTCCAACAGGGCATAGGTTTTACTCCTGGTTCTGCACTCAGAAATCACCCTGGCAGGATCTATGTACCATATGCAATGTCTTGCAAGGCAAACACCCTGCCTGCCTTTTTGTGAATATTTCTTTAACATGATATAAACCTGTTGATAATTTTTAATTATAAAACATTTAGAAAAATCTTTACATTACTTAAACCATTCTGAAAAATAGAAATAAATGGCAGGGAGGTAAGGCATTTGCCTTTCATGCAAAAGGTCGTTGGTTCGAATCTCGGTGCCCCATATGGTCCCCCGTGCCTGCCAGGAGCAATTTCTGAGCATGGAGCCAGGAGTAACCCCTGAGCACTGCCAGGTGTGGCCCAAAAACCAAAAAAAAAAAAAAAAAAAGAAAGAAAGTCATCCCAATAACATTTTATGAGAGCATAATATTGGTATGAAATGATGAAAATACTATATCTAGTAAGTAAAGATTTAGATGAGTTTTTTTATTATTAATTTATAAAAAATAAAATAGAAATGCTAAAATAAGGCCAGCAAGTATGGTGTATGCCTTGTATACTGCCAATTCAAAGTAGATCCCTGACACCACAAGCCCTGCCAGGAGTAATTCCAGAGTGCAGAGTCAGGAATAAGCCCCAAGCACCACCAGGTATAGACATAACACAACAAAAATATCTAAATTAATAACTTAATTATTCTAATTTAATCACTTATTGTAACAAAATCCATGTCTAAATTTTTCAAGAATATATAGGTGAAGGGCTATGCCAAGGGGCACAGATTCATGTGAGCAAGAGGCTTAGGCCCAAGGAAAACAGCTCATGGGTGAAGCTGCCTAACTTGCCCAAAAATACAAACATGTGACCTACCCACACAGATAGAGGACACACCCAGGAGCAGGACTGCTGAGCATGTAGCTGCTTATGCAGTCACAAGATAATCTCTTACCTCTAAAGCTACCCTCAGACCTCTTTGGCAGTGTGAAGACTAATAGTAACATAGGAAAGAAGCATTTTGATACTAACAAAAGAACCATGGTATATCAGTGCATATCCCTACCATGGCTTGTGGGTAAATATTGCAATGATGCAAACCCAGTCAGTACTAACCTCATATATAGACTCTCTGAAATTGAGTAAAATTTTCAGATATTCAATGAGCTCAAAGAAATAATGAAATACACAGGAGGATATGAGAGCAGAAATTAGGTATAAGAAATAGAATAGCTGATAGGAAAAAGTAAAAATGTTATTGGAAGGTGTCAGGAGCAGAGTAACTGCTATCTAGGACCAAATCAGTAAGCTCAAAGATAAATTGCATAAAACCACATGACAACCATAGAAGATAGAAAAAGCCTTTAAATAAATGAACCAAATACAAGAGAACTCTGGGATAACTTTAAAAATAAATAACATGAAAATAATTGTGGTCTCAGAGATTCACAAGGAAAATCTCTATGAAGAAGTAACAGTCAAAGATATCAATTGCTGAGAAGTTTCCAGAGCTTGAGAACATATGAAACTATACCCTGAACTCACAAAGAGTATCAACTAAAAGAGAATCAATTTAGAAAAATTCAAGATACATCCCCAATCAGAATGATGTAAATCATAGGTGTAAAATACTGAAAGCATCAAGATCAAAAAAAGGAAATATATATAAAAATTATCCAACCAAGCAATTCCCTGAAAAAAAGCTGGATGACCATACTTATGTAAGATGACATATATTTCAGGTTCATAAAGGTTAAAAGTGATAGAAAAGATCACTTCTTAGTGATCAAACGACATATGCACCCTGAAGTATTCACATCCATAAATATATAGGCTCCTAGCAAGGGAGTAGAAAAATATTTAGAACAATTATAAATAAACTTGTAGGGAAGCATTGATAGCAGCACAATAGTAGACTTCAACAAAAATCTGTCACATCTCAATACAGGAAGTAGGCTAAGACTCAGTAAAGAAATGCTTGAAGGACTAAATGGAAAAGACAGGCTTAGTAACATATGTAATATCATAAAATATAGGATATTTTATCCCCATAAGTCAAATACCCAGCCTCATCTACTGTACATGAAATATTTTCCAGAAGAGGCATGCCATACATGTGTCCACAATGTTAAGAGGATAAAAATCATAGTATCTATCTTCTCTGAAAATGAATCACTGTGCTGCTCATACCCAGCCTTCCAGAATTCCAGCAATGCTGGGGCTTTACACATCTCCAGGATGTTGACACTGAACTCTGAGCTAAATCTATACTTCTGACCTATCTGGTTATCCTCAGGCCCCTTTCAAAGCCCTCTGCCCTCTGCAGCTCCTACGAGAGACCCTTTTTTACAGTGTTCTAGTTCCCAGCAGACCCAGAAAGCTCCATTCAAGTTATCTGGGAAGAGCTGCAGAAAATTGTCTATAACTCAATCAGTGTTTCTAGTGCAAGATCAGTAAGATCTTGAAAAAGTACACCTACAGTTATAAAACAAAAAGTATCTCTCAAAAACATGGCTTGTTTTAGGTAGGCAGTAGAAAAACAACTTTACAAAGCATAATTTTGTAAAATTATGTTAAAATTATGTTGGCATATGAGTCATGATGTATATCTCAAAGATATAGCTTGTTTTCAAAGAACAGAGAAAGAGAGAAACCAACCAGAAGTGCACACATGTATAGCATCATGCACATGTACAGATAGCATAAAGATGGTCAGTAGCAAGTCAAGGACAAGAATACCCAAAGTGCCAGATTTCTGGCTCCTCTATCTTTAACTTTGAGCCTTCAAAAGTGTGAAACATTTAAGACACCAATTTAAGTGTGAAACAATTTAAGACACCAAGAGATTGATATTTTGTTATAGGAGTCCTAAAATATTGATATGATATTGTTTACTTGATGTGTTCCTTTTCACTGTCTGTAGATCTTGACTCCATTTTCCTATTTCCCAGTCATAATGCAAAAATCTTTATGACTGAGTATGGCACAAAGACATGTACTGCCACAGAGGTAAGAAGACCTTAATAAACCACATATATTTATTCAATAAGTAGATGCAGTCCAGTTACAGAATTGCATTTACAAACCTATTAAGCAGCACCAGTTCTTTTTAACTAGAACTATGATATAGATGCCAATGACATGAGAGAAGCAGTTATATTTTTTATCCAAATTAATGCTACCCTTTCTGCTTCCAAAATTTTCTCTGAAGTGACTCATGTGTTGTGGCAAGAAATCAATGCCTAGAGATGAGTGTTTTTCTATTTCTAAAAATGCATTTTATTTGTTCATTGGAATGGTTATATTGTTCAAAATCTAGGTGCTTCTTATTCCACACTCATTAGATGAATTTAGTCAATATTTCTATGAGTTATTAATGCCTAACCTTCTTGTCTTTAATAACTCTGGCAAGGCCCAAGGGGAAAAGGAAGAAAAGAGGAGGGAAGAATTTTTTTTCAGTTTATCTAAGCCACCAAGAACTCCTCCCTAAATGAGAGACAGTATTCTAATGAGGAGCAGATGGAGGGTACAGTGCCTGAGCCAAAGGGGTAGGGGAAGTTGAGAAAGAGGAAAACACTAATATTGCCAAATCCATCAGGGCTACAAATTCAAGCACATGTACCATTCAGCTATGGTTTGCACTGTTGTAATTCATTAATTGTAACATCATCCCATTAATGAGTTCAGAGTTAGCTGGAATTAAAAACTAAATGAATTTAATCAAGTAGCCACCACGCTCAAACACATTTAACAGGAAGAAGATGTTCATTGGTCTTTAGAGCTTAAGTCTTACTCTAAGAAAACTTATAGTAACCTAACTCAAAAAACAGTGACTAGTTACCACATTTACTTTAAAGGAAAAGAATGTGGCATAACAAGAAACAATTAAAAGTGTGTGCCACATTAATATTGACTTTACTGTGTGAACTCTAAGCCATGTCTAATGTGCCAAATAGACAACAGCAGATTTCTTCATGAATTCTCTGGTGACATTTGTGCAAATTCATATTTGTATTAATGTATTTTCTATGAGCAGGTCTTGTGGAGTGAAAAATCTGTTATTTGTAAATAATATGCTGTTCATGAAAAAATAATAGCAAAAACATTAAGCACTACAAAACTGATTTTAGAGCACAGATAAATGAGAAGGAGAAAGGCAAGGAGGAGGTGAAAAGATATGTACATAAGTTCCTGTAAAGTTAAAATCACCTCTTTGGAGGAAAGGGAGAATGAGAAAGACCATTTTATGTGTTTCTCAGATTCCATAACTGTCTCTAATCCTTCCCCACAATTCTCTGGACCTGAGTTCAGGATTTCCTGCAGAATTATATAAGACAATTGCAATCATTTTTAAATATTTAAAATGTGTTCTATATTCTTATCTTTAGCCTTTTATATGAAAAAGGAAGTCGAGTTTACTTTTCGAAATAGAATAGCAGATAAATAACATTAAAACTCTCTCCTTTGGGCTGAAACGATAGCACAGCAGTATGGCATTTCCCTTGCATCCAGAGGACATAGGACAGACCCAGGTTCAATCCCCAGCATCCCATAAGGTTTCCCAGAGCCTGCCAGGAGTGATTTCTGAGCATAGAGTGGTATCCTGAGTGCCACCGAGTGTGCCCCAAAACAAAAAACAAAACAGAACAAAAAACTCTCTCTTTTATTCCTAACTTTGAATCAAATGTTCAATATTGTATTATATCCTTATATACTATTTTATTGCAAATCAAAGCATACAATTGCTATTATTGTCTGAAAGCAATCCCAGAAAACTATTCTAAATTTTCACTGCTTAAAAACTGTCAGGAAGAGGATAAAGTTTAATCACCTTTATGAAGATCAAAAAAAATTTGAAAGCTGACAAACTTAGAGAAAAATAGCATTTATGAAACTTCCCACAAGGATGCACCCAAATGACTTAGTGGGAAAATACTTGTTCTTGCCCCAAATGGTATTGCCTTGTGGTCCAACCACAATGTAGGCCAATTTACTTTAGGTCAATTTATCGTAGATCAGCATAGTGTTGCCAAAATTGCATGTCACAAACTGAGAGACTGCATCAAAATATTATTTAATTTTTTTGAGTGAAGAAAGTCTCAGAAGCAATGTTCAAGGGGCCCTGAAACTATACTCCTAGATCCTCAATTGTACATTCTCTTGAACCTGAACCTAAACCTCATACCTTTTTATCTTTTCTTTTATTATGTCTTATCCAGTCAATGTTGAATAATGTCCTGGTTCTTCACTTGACTCTCTGTTATTATAAATATAGACATACATATTATAAATATATATAATGTTAACCTCTTGTAATGGTAATTGGGCCTTG
>PVKC010043292.1:0-11797 GCA_004027635.1 Crocidura indochinensis | reverse complement strand
AAAAAAAAAAAAAAAAAAAAAAAAAAAAAAAAGAGAAGAGACTGGCAGAAAAAGCTTTAAAACAAATGATCAGACAATGGAAAAATTCACAAAGAATTTGAACAGAAGAAAACAAAAATCTTTGTTAAATTAAAGAGAAGCAACATAAGATAACATACCCCACTCAGGAGGGCACAAACAAGAAGCGCTCTTCAAGCCTTCTAGGTGCAGTGCACTCCTGAAAAATAGGAATTTTGCCAAAAATCCCTGCCTAAGAGAAGTCAATAAGTTGACCCTTTTGCGTGGAGTGTTTGGCATTAATTCTACGTGGTTGTGACTATATTTCTCTTCATTTTTGACCATTAGAAATCAGGCCTCAGTATTTCCCCTTCTAACAAAGAAGGACAGTATCAAAATCCCGCCGAAAGTTCTTTCACTGACCAGTTCTCTCTGATCTGCGCCACCCCAGCTCCAAGATCTTGTTTTTCCCAAAACTCAGTTCAGGATGAAAGCAATTTTCAGTTTTTCCCCAAAACTCTAAAACATTTTCTCTCTTCTCTGATACTTACTATTCTGCTTACTGAAAGAAGTTCCCACTTCCCTGAAAAATACCTAGCTCCCTCTTCATTACCCAAAACAGAAACCAACCCACAACAAACTCCTTTTCACCCTCAGTATCTGGTTCTTTAATATGTAGATTTTAGCTAGCCTTTTCCATTGTGCTCCTCCAACCAGCTCCCATCTTCTTTGATCCCCCAAGAAAATTACTCTGCATCCCAGAGTCAACTTTATAAAGTCACTCAGCAGAATCAATAAATTTGTCTTCGTCTCCATAGACGCAAGTCCCCATACATCATGTGTGGTAATTCATTTCTACTATAATATTTCCATTTTCCGTCTGTTTCACACCCCACTCTCTCCCGTGAAAGGTTCTAGAAACCCACGAAGAAGAAACTGTATAGAGACGCTGGCCGTCTGCAACAATAAGACTCATTGAAGCCCCAGAAATCATGAAAGAAAAGCCCCATGAAGAATCAACACTCAAGGACAACACTAAAGAAAAACTCACAAAATTAAAGAGTCCATGCGAACAAATTCGGTATGCCTGAATAATACCAGCTAAAAACTTTTAAGAACAGCACCCCAAAACACATCCTAGTCACGATGACAAATTTTACAAATAGGGATAGAATATAGAACACAGCAAGATCAAAAATGAAAATTACATTGAAAGGAATCTCCTTAAAATTTACAGTACACCTGTCGCAAGAAATCCTTAAGGGTAGAAGGCAGTGGTTTGATATGATGAAAAAATTCAATGAAATCAATGCTTTGTCTAGCAAACTGCAACCAGCCTGTCGTACATTCAGGTTAGAAGGAAGTATTCATAGGTTCATGCATAAACAACAGCTCAGAAACTTTACAGACTCAAAGCCAGCCTTAAATGGAAAAATTGAAAGGCCTATTTTAAGACAAGACAGACCAATAAATACACTAAACTCTACATAAAGATGACACTAAATCCTATGACAATTATCTCACTCAACATTAATGACCTGGATACGCCAGGTAAGAGACACAAGGTGGCAAAATGTATCAGAAATATGAATCCAAAATTCTGCTGCCTACATGAAACACACCTGAAGAATCAGAAAATATTAAATTCAAAATCAACGTTTGAAGAACAAATATCCAAACAACCCCCTTAGAAAAGCTGGAGTAGCCACATTAATACCAGTCAAAAAACTTTAGACTTAGAAGAGCTATAAATTTAAATTCATAGATTCCACACACAGCCTATGCCCGCTTTTTTCTTTTTCTTTTTCAACAGAACCATAGAAAACAAAGCAGCTAATTCTGCTTCTTAAATTGAGAAAATAAAAAGGGGATGGTACCAGGAGCTAACAGTCTCATGAACATTGAATGGAAATTAAAAAAACATATCAACCCTATATACCCACCCCAAAGACAATTACAATAGAATCAAGAGACCCAAACTACAACAAGCTATACACAAAAAGGACTTGTTACACTAGCAGTCTAGGGGGCTAAGGGTGGAGACAGGGGAAGCATGCTGGGAACAGGAACAGTGTAAGAGCAACACTGGTTGTAGAAATTTCCATAATTCACTGTCATTATATACCTTAAATATAATTGTGAAACACTTATAATTCACATTGGTCTCAATAAAATATTTTTAAAAAAGTATTTGTAGACACATATAAAGCAGTTCTCAGAAAAAAATATAACTTTGTAAGCACAAGTCAGGAAGGGAGAAGGGGCCTACATAAATAACTTAATAACAGAACTTATAACATTAGAAAGAGATAAAAATGAACCAAAAATAGGTAGGCAGGTGGTAATAACAAATCTTAAAGCATAAATTAATAAAGTGAATATACAAAGAACAACTCAAAAGATCAATGAAAGCAAAAAAAAAAGTGGTTCTTTAAAAATAAACAAGATTGAAAAACCACTAGTAAAACTAACAAAGAAAGGGAGAAAGAAACTTAATAAACTGAATCAGAAATGAAAAGGAGATCACTAGAGATATACAGAGGTTCAAAGAATAATGAGAGACTACATTTTTTTTGGTTTTTGGATCACACCCGGCAGTGCTCAGGGGTTACACCTGGCTCCATGCTCAGAAATTTCTCCTGGCAGGCACGGGGGACCATATGGGGCACCGGGATTCGAACCGATGATCTTTTGCATGAAAGGCAAATGCGTTACCTCCATGCTATCTCCCGGGCCCCAATCAGAGACTACTTTAAGAAATTCTGGGGCCCGGGAGATAGCATGGAGGTAAGGCGTTTGCCTTTCATGCAAAAGGTCATCGGTTCGGATCCCGGTGCCCCATATGGTCCCCCATGCCTGCCAGGAGCAATTTCTGAGCATGGAGCCAGGAGTAACCCCTGAGCACTGCCAGGTGTGACCCAAAAACCAAAAAAAAAAAGAAACTCTATGCTAAGAAACAAGGGAACCTAGAAGAAATTGATAGATTCTTGGAATCTTATAATCTTCCAGTGTTGAACCTGGACAACCTAACATATCTAAACTGTCCCATCACTACTGAGGAAATTAAAATGGTAATCAAAAGTCTTCCCAAGAACAAAAGTCCAAGTCCAGATGGATTCATAACGAATTCTTTTACATCTTTCAGAGGAATTACTACCAATCATGTTCAGGCTCTTTAAAGAAATTGAAGAAACAGAAACACTCCAAAATAGTTTTTGGTAACATCAACCTGTTACCAAAAACCACAGATGCTGACAAAAAGTACATTCCAATATTCCTGATAAACACAGATGAAAGATCCACAACAAAATTCTACAAGATAAAATCCAATGCCTCAACGTGAATATCATACATTTTGTCCAATTAGGTTTTATTTCATAAATGCAAGGATAGTTTAACATATTAAAATCTATTGACATAATTACCATATTAAAAAATAAAAAACATATAGTATCAATAGATTCCTATAAAGCATTTGATAAGGTTTAATACTGATTCATGATAAAAACTCCCAACAAGATGGGAATGGAAGGTGTTTCTCTCAACATGATCAAGGCCACTTAACACAAGCTCATAGCAAATGTTATACTTAATGAATACAAACTTAAAAGTGTCTTCTCTAAACTCTGGTACAAGCTTGCCACCTCTAGCCACTCCTATTTAATATAGTACTTGAAGTACTTGCCATAACAATTATGCAAGACAAATATATCAAGGGAATCCAGATAGGAAAGGAAAAAGTCAAACTCTCACTCTTTGCAGATGATGTGATACTATATTTATAAAACCCTACAGACTCTATCAAAACACTTCTTGAAACAATAGATTCATATAGGAAAGTGGTAGACAACAAAAAATAACACTCAAGAATCATTGGACTTCTTATACACCAATAATGACAGAGAACAAATGGACCGAACAAAACAATCCCAATCACAATAGTGCCATAGAAACTCAAAGACCTTGGAAGTTTACTTAACTAAGTAGGCATCGGATCTATACAAAGAAAAGTACAAAACACCGCTTCAAGAAATTAAAGGGGGGAGATGAGAACACACGGCAGTAAAAGCACATGACAGAGATGCCATGAGGTTGAATGGTCACGAGGAAAAAGCAGAACAACTCCAATCAATGTTTTGACTGGCTTTGTTTTATTTCCCCACTGCTACCCTGCTTCATCAGATCCATGTGCCTCAGCAGGTAGAAACACAATGCCTGGGGCAGTCTCCTGCAACTTGTGAATATTTTATTTTTATAATACAACTGGTGCTTGAACAGGTACACAGGAACCAGAGACCATAGAAGACCCCAATGATGTTGAGTGTCTTGACCCCCTGGTGGCTATGTGTGGCCTTCTTAAACTGGACTTAGTGTACAAAGCCCATCACTGAAACATTGGAGCACAGCTCCAATTCTGACTGTGGCAGAGGCCCTTCAGGTGGGACAGAGCAGACAGTGAATGGGAGAGAGCTGAAAACTCTGAGCAGCTTTCTAGAGACCAAGGCCCATGATCTTTCTTCTATCAGAGGAGCTTGGTGTAAGGATCTTGACTTCCCAAAAGGCAGAAGCAAATATGAGACCACTAGTGGGAAAGAAGCAAAAAAGAAAGCTCCATTGAAGGCGAACTAGCAGCAGGCAGATAAATGGATCCCCGAACTCAGATTCTGGCTCAGGAACTGAAGGCCATTTCATCCTAGACAACCTCAGCAGTCTAACACAGATGGAAACAATGGAGTAGATGGACTTGAAGAGCCCAACAAAAGCTCAACTGAGAAGGTGTTTTTCAAATCCTCATACACCTGTGTTTTCTCAAAAGATTACCTTTCTTTCAGGTTAGTCTCTTGACCCTATTTGAATAGGACACTATATTGCTGGTTAAATTATTCTTTATCTGTATGGAACTTATTGTTTTGTTCTAAGTCCCACTGCAGACAGAAAAATTTGTATCAAAATTTTGCTGTTCAATATTAGTTTGCACAATAATAGGGAAATTCTTAATGTGTCTTAGAGTTTTAAAAGTTCTAAGCTATCCTAATGAAAGTTTTCCAATTGCTAGGATGTTTTATTGTATATTATGTAGCAACTTATTCTCAAATTATATCTGCAAAAATGTTCTAATGTTTTTGTACACATGTTGATGGAAAAAGGAACTAGGATACTCTAAACTCAAATTATAGTGGCTTGTGTAAGAATGTTTAAGAATTTTTGAATTAAGTGTATCTGCACAAAGGTTCTAATGAAATCTATGAAAAAATTTTGTGATATATATAAGTGAGCGATTATATATAATGATTATATATAATATATAGTGACATATATTATATAGTGATTATATATTATATATAATATAGTAATACAATATATCACTCATAATATGTATGTCTTGAAGTGTTCTGCTTATAATTTCCTCAAAATAGTTGGATGATTTGTTGATCTATGGATTTCTTGAACTCGCTGGCTAGAGACTATGTGCTATGGTAGGGATCCAATCAAGGTAGGCTCTTATGTAAAAAAAAATAGCTGTAATCCCCTGTACTATACTTAGTCCCATCATTTCTTGATTTGACTTGAGGCTTCAGTTCATTTCACACCCTCTATCCCCTGATCATAATTAACAATAAATTTCTGAAAAACTTTTCTGTGAATTGCTCTACTTGAAGAAGCCTGACTGGAGTTCTAAACTTAACCTTTGGGAATGAATCTGACTTACAGTCAGAATCATGCAGTTTTTTTCATGTCCGGAAAACATAACCTTTTTCTCTTTAATCTAATGCTTCCAGTGTGCCCCCCCACACAAATTAGTCATCACCTTTACTCTCCTTTCATAAAAACAATATGAACGGGAGTTTCAAAGAGCACTCTTAAATATGTCTCTTATGACTATTTTGGCTTTAATCTGTTTTGTTTGTTTGTTTTTGGCCCTCAACCCAAGACTCTCAGAAGTTAGTCTTGGTTATGCGCTCATAAGTCACTGCTTGTTTGGGGGATCATATAGGATGCCAGGATTCGAACCATCATCAGTCCTGGAATGGCTGTGTGCAAGGCAAAAGGCCTTATGCTGTGCTAACTCTACAACTACTTATTTTATTGTTCTTTTATTTTTAAGTTTAT
Source organism: Crocidura indochinensis (assembly GCA_004027635.1). NCBI lineage: Eukaryota > Metazoa > Chordata > Mammalia > Eulipotyphla > Soricidae > Crocidura > Crocidura indochinensis. Next base: position 5,689 of record PVKC010043292.1, on the reverse strand, counting down.
TCTATGAAAAAATTTATTTCATAACTGAAAGAATAATTCTACATACAAAAATAAATACATAATAGAAAGCATGGTTTATAAACATTCATAAATATTTCACTGAAAGAATGTAAGCATCTGATTTATCACTTCTTTGTTTTACTTTATTGTGAACAAATTGAATGATGAAACGTTCACAGTAAAATTTAAGGTACGTACTGACAATGAATATGGTGCATTCCCAGGATGATTGTTGTCCTCCCTCTACTCCTGTTCCCAGCATGCATCCCATATCTTCTTCCTTTGCCCCTCGGACTTCTAATGTAATTGATACCCTCTGTTTATAGCTTGTTGTAAATTGGGTAATGATTCTGTTGTTAACTACTTTTGGTTTGGTGTTTAGGTCTGATAATTTTTATTTCTACTCAAAGTGGATATGACAGTTTGGTCCTGGAATCATAAGAAAACTGGGAGGATTCTTCCAGAGTTTATGAATATTAATTTAAAAAGACAGGGATATAAGAAGAAAAACATAACGAAAAGGCAAAACAGAAATATGAAGCAAAAAACAACAAAAAACCAAACCAGCAACTACAATAAAAAATCACAAAAGCAACAACAACAAAAAATAATATCCACAGAACAAAAACAAAGGAAAGAGGATAAATGTGTAATTTTTTGGCATAGACACAGTAAATATTGAGGATATTAGAATTAAATTCCCTTGTCTTAAGAGATACAGGGTTCCTGAGCCCTTGTACTGCCAGCAGAACAACTACAGGTTCCAACACACAGTTTCACAGCCCAAGGTCTTCTAATGGTGCCAGGAAATTTTCTGGTCAGTTTTGGTTGGTAAAATCGGCCTCTGTAACTAGACGTATTGGTATTTGCTCAGGTCACAGGACAAAGTCTTGAATAGAATCTTTATGGTTCTAGAAGTTCTGTTTCATCAATATTGCTGTAACCCTTCTTCTGTAATTAGAAGTCTTGGTTTTAGCACAAATATTAGGAAGAAGCCTAGGATAGAGTCTTTCATTATGGTTCTAGGAGTTCTTCTCAGTTGCAGTTGTCAAAGTCAGACCTCTGAATTCAAGATCTTGGTTATTGTACAAGTTCTAGACCGAAGCCTAGGCTAGTGTCTTTCTTATGGGTCCCTGGATAAGTTCTGAGCATTACTTGTTTTCAAAGTCAGTTTTTGGAGTTAGCAATCTTGGTTTTTGCACAGATCAAAAGAAGACGTGGCTTCAGATTTCATTTTACAGTTAGAAGGTGAGATAGGACAACCTGCTCTTAGATCAAGTTGTTGCCATTTCCCCATTGTCAGGATGTTACATCAAAGGTGGTACAAGTTGTTAACAGAGCAGCATTAGGAAATATTGAAGGGGGAGTTTGATTCTTGGTGCTATTTCAGGGATCTCTGTCTATTCTATGTCTGGGATCTAGAGTTTGGGATGGAAGGTCGCTGTGAGATCATATGGAGTAAAAGTTGGACCCACATGACACATATTCAGGATGGGAGTAGTACCTGTTTCATTAAATGTATGGGTTCTTGGGGGCCGGGCGGTGGTGCTGGAGGTAAGGTGCCTATGCTAACCTAGGATGGACCGCGGTTCAATTCCCCAGTTCCCCATATGGTCGCCCGTGCCTGCCAGGAGCGATTTCTGAGCAAATAGCCAGGAGTAACCCCTGAGCGTCACCGGGTGTGGCCCAAAAACCAAAAAAAAAATGTATGGGCTCTTGGAAAACCGGCAAGAAGCAATATTGTCCAAAAGCCAGGTCCCCTGTTTGTGACGTCAGGCTGGGAATTTATGCCTGCCCAGCGGGGCCTGACTGCAAAAAACTGTGAGTGCTGTCAGTGTGTTTCTCTCTCCTCTCCAGTTGCCTGAACCTCTTGAGCCGAAAAGAGGCTCCAGAAGAGCACGGCCGCTCAGCTTTGCTACACGGCCGTGCGCTCTTTCTAAGGAAAGAACATCATCGCAACAAGAAGAGAAAAATTCACACTAAGGACTGTGCTGGATCACTGAAGCCCAGCATATATCTCTGGACTGTCTTCTCTGCTGCGTGCTCGGACCTAAGATTTGATCCTGTGTGAGGCTTCATCCACAGAGGACTCTACTCCTTTTTAGGCAAGTTGACCCACCTGGAAAGGGCCGAGCCAGAGGAGTTTGGTTGCGTACATCATTTAGCCAATGAATATCACTACAACACGTAGAAAAACCCACAATACAAGTGTGACAATGGGGAAAAAACGCAGGCCAGCGTCAGACATAGAGAATGAAGATGACAATTCTGATGACCAGATAATGGCCAATGAACTAATCAATCTCTCAGATAAGTGCTACAGACCTAATATGATCTCTAAGCAATCCTTAGTGGATAAATTATTCCTCACTGGGAAATCAAGCAGGAGCACGAGTGGACAAATATGGAATATGAATTATAAAATATGAAATGAAATGAAGTGACTGAAGGCACACAAAATTACATGGTGAAACAAGCGGTGAGGAAGAGGCCAGAGAGAGAGGCAGTTTTGTTCTTACAATGGGCCTTATAGAGGCAGGCTTCAGGAATGCAGAGGGCATAGTCAGGGAGAAAAGAAAAACGTGGTGAACCAATGAGATCAGAGCTAGAATTAGCATATGAAGTGACTATACTGCAAGTAAGGAGAAACCAGGTGCCTTTAAGGTAGTGGGAGGAGACAGAGATCACAAAGAGCTCAGCAGGAGACTTTTGGCAGTTTGGGGTACTGTGTTTTCTTGGAGGAAAAGCCTGTATTAGAGAGAGCAGGGTCACCCACATGGTGGGTATGAGAGAAATATCACTAGCCATTCAAGCAAAGGATCCATCCATAATAGACCTATAAGCGGGCTTTCTAGCAGATGTTTCTTGGAAGAAAAGTTAGACCGCACCAGGAAAGCCAGAGAGGCAATTTTGGTGCGTGCCCCCCTAAGTGGGGGGTAACAATAGACCCTTTTTTGGGCACCTGGTGGCAATTTTAGACTTTTTATGACTATAATCTCAGAATAGCTTTTTTGCGTGCTCAGGGGACCAAATGGGAATTTGAATTACTTTTTTGCATGTGAGGTAAATGCCTTACTCATGCTATTTTTGGCTATATAGTCCAATTAGAAAGAAAAATAAACAGTACCAAAAGAGCCAAAAGTTATTAATTTTGGGTCTAGCAAGTTAGGATACACTACCTAAATAGGGTATAGTATATATATATATATATATTATTAGAATTAAAATATAGGCTGGTTACTGTAACAATATAAAGATTGAGAATGTATCCTGACACTGAGGAATGAAAAAACAAATAAGTAAGGTACTATAAGTGAGAGAATTGTAAGAAGAGAAATTGAGTAATACTACATTATTTAAAAAAAAGGTTAGAATTAGAGGAGAATTAAGCAGAAGTAAATAATGAAATAAATGAAGAAATTTTGCTAGAAAATATTTAGAGGGGGAACTGCTGGTATGCTGATTATAACCATAAGCACATATACAAAAAATTTATCACAAATTGCAGTTAAGATAAAATTGTTGCTGCTTTAAAGAAGGTAGGCTAAACAGGAAACATATACGCAGAAGAGTAAAAGGTGGTATTTTGTTTAAGAGTTTGTAAGTTCAGTCTTTAGATATTGAGTTTATGAGTTCAGTTTTTAAAATTTATTTTGCGGGTATGACGTCATCTGTTTTCCAGACGGTGTAGGCAGTTTACAGGGGTTGGCAGTCATGGGGTTTTTTCAGCAGCCGAAATCAGCAGGGGTTGAGGAGAAGTCAGCAGGGGGGTTGAGTTGCTGAGCCTGCCAGTTTCTGCAGGGGGAGGCTGATTTCTGAGGCAAACAGTGTCCAGCGTCAGATAATTCCTGCGGATTTTTGTTTTGAAGAAACTGGAAAACTTAAGTCAAAAATTAGTGGAGGCATGGTAATTTACTTTTGACTGGATTCCAGAGAAACTGTTTATAGACCTGTAGTGAAATTAGATAGCTTTAATTATTTTTCAGGGGAAGCTAATGCTTCCTTCTAGATTTTTGTTCCAGAAGTTCTATAAAATAAAAGTTATTGATAAAAAGGAATGAGGGCAGAGTAACTGCATTATTTGCTATTAGGATGGTAAAGGAGCTGTATTTTTTGCCTATAAGAAAGGAAAAAGGAAAAAAATGTTACTTTGATTGCAATGGAATGCAATTGACAGGTATCATTTTGCAGTTTTATTCCTGGAAAAGATTAAATTGATTAGTGGGATTTTTGAGCAAATTAAGCCTTAGAGTTGCAAGTGTTTTTGTTCTTTTGAGAAGATAGTTTATTTGCAATGAGAATGCAAAAATTTAAGAAAAAGCAATTACAATATTAATTAGTACAGACTGGTTATGAAGCAAGGTAAATTATGTATAGTTATAATATTTAAATGCATATTTATAAGCAAGTAAATAAAATAGTGGTGGTAGGTATATTCAGAGGCTAGAAATATAAGGAAAGTAAAAGAAGCAAAATTTTTGACATAATAACAATAAGATTATAAAGTAATGATTATATACTTAAAAAAGGGAAAATGTTTGTTAAGAAAACTACATAATTGATGTAAACTGATTATATTGTATACATTTTGAATAAAAGAGAACGATTTTATAGAAAAATCATAGAAAGGATCGAGAAAGGGAAATATTTTTCTAGTTATGTAAATGAAAAGTTATGTAGCAAGCAAGATGTGAAAATTAATGTGTTACTTCTTTGACTGGCATTTGTGTAAAGGCACACTTCCAGTCTACGGAAAAAAAACTTTAATGGTTTGCTGGGAGAAAACACAGCTGAATAATATTACTGTTAATTTTCTCACTATAATTATTAGGGTAATAATTTCCTTGACAAGGTAAAGTCATATTTAAACCTATATATTAGTAAGATTGGAGAAAATTTTCCTTTTTGGGGGCAGCCTCTGAAGGCTGTTTGCAAATGCAGATTACAGAAAAGGATTCCTGTCTATACACATGCAAATTATGGTAGCCATTGAGTATAAACAAAAGATAAATATGAAGATGTGAGAGGCAAAATTTATTGAAAGCACAGAGCAACAAATAAATTTAAAAATTGCTATTAGCAATTTAAGTTAAAATAAGTTATGTAGCTCCGATTTTATGAGCACTTGTAACATGAGGTTGAAAACATGCCTAATTACTAGAATTTTACTATATAAGGTGTTAGATTAATTCCAATATAGAAAGATAATTCAGTTTGAACATACAATAAGATAAATCCACTATATATATATATATATATATATTTTAAATAGTTACACTTATTTTTAACCTTTTAAAAACATATTGATGTTACTAGGGAAAAGCTACTATATAATAACCATTATCTTTAATAAAAATGTAAATTAACATCACTGGTTATGCGCAATAAATGAGTCCAGTGGAAGAGGAGGTAGGTTTTTTAAATTAAATAGTATAGTGTTTGCAAATAATTTTGCACTAATAGACAAATTGATGGTCTGATTAATTAATTTAATTATTATGCCAATAAACTTACAAGAATTAGAGTTTTAGAGTTATGGGAACAAGTTCTCATTTACCAAAATTAAGTACTAAAAATTTGGTGAAAATTTGAGGGTATTCTTAGAAGGATTTAACTAGATTAATTTGAAACTAGTTCTGACAGGTGGTGAATGCCAGTGATTAATAATTTTAAACATTTATATCAAGGT
>PVKC010043291.1:0-11799 GCA_004027635.1 Crocidura indochinensis | reverse complement strand
CCCCCCCCCCCCCCCCCGCAAAGTGTTTAGTCCTCTTCAGCAGCTGTGCTAGGTGCTAGGAGTACTTAATTCTTGAAGTGTAGTTTCTCTTCTGGTCAGAGGAGAGTAAAGGAGGAGACTTGATTGATCTTCTGACAAAATGCCTTAGTCATTATCAATATGAAATCTCTGAAGGGCTCTTATTATGGTTTTTTGTTTGTTTGTTTAATTTATGAACCCTTGGAGCCCTCACTGATTATGCACAATGTCAGTGAGGCTTGATGAATCATAGCTTTATTTGTGCTCCTAATATGCCCTGAGCCACAATAGGGTTCTGGCACTGCTAGTTTTAGGGTCATATTAATGAATTAGTGAATTAATATATCAGTGAATTATATATCAATGTCAGCAAATGAATGTTTCCAAATATGGTTGCTATTTTTTGAAGGAAAATTTATTATGATGTTGGATAATTAAAGCCAAGACCAGAGGACATAGATGTAAGCAAAACAGATCCCTGATGTAGCATCGACTCCAAAGTGTGTTTTGTTTTATTGTGTTTTGTCTAGATTCTGATTAGTTCATGCAGTAAAATGGAAGTAATGGGGCCCTCTGCTCCCAAGGCCAGCGGGCAGGAGGAAAAGGATCCATTTTGCTCATTAGAGGGAGACAGACCGTCTGTTAGACAGGACAGCGTAGCAGAGTGCTTAAGAGTGAGACTTGAAGCATGGCAGGACTCCTCTTGATAATACAGTGGATAGGGAGCTTGTCTTGCACGTGGATGGCTGCGGTTTGATCCCCAGCACCCCATATGGTCTCTGGAAGTGTGCCAGCAGTGATCCCTGAGTGCAGAGCTGGAGATCTGTTCTGTATTTGCCCTGCTGTGTGTGCCTCTCTCCAGCCACCCAAAGTGAGACTTGGGGCCTTTGTTTGTCCTTGGAGAACTGTTTGTGAAAATAGTTTCGGGGTGGAGTTGCCCCATGGCAGAAAGGTGTAGAAATTGGCTTCTGGGTTACACTGTTTCATGTGAGGTCACCTCTAGACCCTTTGATGTCTGCATTGACACTGGGAAGAGAGAATTGGCCCTGTGGATTCCTGTCTTGACACCTGAGGACTTGGGAACTTCCTTTTTAGGGTGAGGGAGCATCACCCTAGTTGCCATTGTTAGTTCTGGGTTGGTCCCTAATTCCCTGCTGTGAATTTGCCTGGAATAAGGATTAAACATTATTTCTTTTTGATCCCTCAGAGCAGTGGTCCTCAAACTACGGCCCTCGGGTCACATATTGTATTTGTTCCCGTTTTGTTTCTTCACATCAAAATAAGATGTATGCAGTGTGCATAGGAATTTGTTCATGATTTTTGTTTTTACTTTAGTCTGCCCTCCAATGGTCTGAGGGACAGTGAACTGGGCCCCTGTTTAAAAAGTTTGAGGACCCCTGCCTACTATGGCACCTAGCTAGTACATGGTATTCTGAAGTACCATCTGCAAATGTGAGGGAATTCTTTTGGATTTTTATGTTTCTCTACCTTTCCCTTCCAAAGGCATTTTTATATGCATAGAAATACATTTTGTTTTGCATAGTCAAGATCATGTGATGCTTTGTTGGTTGTTGTTGTTGGGATATTTTTAGGTCAGCGCTTCCCAGGGCTTACTGCTTACTCTGACCTCAGGAATCAGAATCAATTCTAGCAGTACTTGGGGAACCTCCTGGGTAGGATGGAGAGTCTTGTCTCTATGTGAGATAGAATATTTGGGTATAAGGAATCTTTTTTTTTTTTTTTGGTTTTTGGGCCACACCCGGTGACGCTCAGGGGTTACTCCTGGCTATTCGCTCAGAAGTCGCTCCTGGCAGGCACGGGGGACCATATGGGGAACCGGGGGATCAAACCGCGGTCCGTCCTAGGTTAGCGCAGGCACCTTACCTCCAGCGCCACCGCCCAGCCCCAGGTATAAGGAATCTTAAAGTTCCTTGGTCTACTGCTCTGCATAGCATACAAACCCTTAATTGAATATCCTGCCTCCTGCACTGGCTAAGCCCTTGCTGCCTGTGGAAACAGCCTTGCTACTAAAGGGTCCAGGCATGTCTGTAAGGTTTCTGAATTGGGAAGTGAAGTGAGCAGAGCCACCTGAAGACAGTCTGATCTGGTGTGGGTGTGCGTTGCTTGGGATTTGAGAGGGGCTAAAGGAGAGAAGGATTCCAAGGAAGACCCCATTAGAGAACTGCTAGCTACTTCTCAAATAAGTGGTCATTGCGGTTTGAGTTAAGATCTTAGGAAACAGAAAGGCAGATACATATTGCAACTGCTTTACTCATTTGTCAGATCTGTCTCCTAGTGTGTCTGATTTAGGCTTTTATTCCTTCCTTTATGAAATACGTAGAGTCTGTTCTTTACCAGGCTGCAGACTCTGCTAAGTTCCTGAGCCTTGAAGGGGCTTAAGGAGCTCATGAAATCTGCCTGTGAAAGGATAAGAGAAGTGCTAGGAAAGCTTCTTGAAGGCAAGAAGATATGTGCTTAACAGTGTGAGCACCTCACGCCTGTAGCCCAACATAAATGGGGTTCAGAGGTTGAGTATTTTGCTGGTCTTGCAGATGACCCCTTGGGCAGAGTGAAAAGGTATGTGTGTGAGCATTTTATTACGTGTTTCTTAGGGAAGTTGTCTTTTACTCAATCATGAGTCTATCAATACCATCTTACATGACATATCCTTGTACATATCTGTATAATACGCAGCAAGGATTGTAAGGGAGTTGGGCCATCTTCCTAGGTTATGTGTTACTCAGCACAGCTCAGTCTGTTGTGTTTCTTGATATTAACACACACACACACACACACACACCACACACCAATACTTTTTGCCTTGGTCTTATCACATCAGTGACTTTGAATGTATGCCTGAGGCTTGGAAATTCTGTGATTTGGAAAGGCCCATTAACCACCTGTTGCCAGGCTCTCTAGGAAAGGGAAGGTGGGTGGAGCAGATGTGCTAAAGCTGACTTGTTCTGAACTCTGGCCTATGCCAGCTGCTCTTCCCCTGCTGTCACAAGATGGATCATCTGGGTTCACTTCCTTTTACTCTTCAGATTTTTGGCCTGAGGGATGCATTTGAATGGGAAGAGTCATTGGAAGTCTGGAAAAAAAAAATCCAGAAGCAACCTACTTACTGCACACTGCTCAAATGCCAGAATTCTCTAAAGTCTGTTTTTCCCCAACCTCCTATCATTAGCCTGTTCTCTCCAGATACTGTGATGCTTTACCTAACTTTACCCTGGAACTAGAAATACCTGCAGGTCTGTAGAGAGATTTTAGGATAGGCACCGTTGGCCAAGGAGCCAGCCCCTCTGAAACTGGATTGCATGGAAGAATTAAAGGCACATAGAGTGGGCTGGAGCAGTGAGATTGAGGTCCCACCTGTAGCATTGAGGGGAGCTGGTATGCAAAACCCAAGCAGGATGCTCATCTGCTGAGACAAAGCAATCTGAACAGGCAGACTGATGTAATTTGTCATCCTCCCCCAGTTCCATTGTGCCTAGGGGGTTTCCATTGATCTCACCCATTATCTGCAGAGCCCCTAACTCAGAGTACAGGCCTCCACTCTTCAGCCCTTTGTTGGAAGAGTTGAGATTCACTGATCTTGGTGGTAGGCATCCTGTGTGCAGCAGTGCCCAGCAAGTGAATAACTAACTCCCAGTGATGAATCACCTATATAGCCAGTGTACCATTCCCACTTCAGACCTGCTTCCTGTGTTTGTGCTCTTATTTCCTGAATCCAGACCACAAACTTCTGAGAGAAGGAGTGCTTCTTTTTTTCAAAAAACTTAAAAGAAATTCATATGTTTGTTTATACTCAACTGTGTCCAACCACTATTTGGGTAGGGCAGGTCTTATGCATGTTTTACAGCTGAGGAAATAGCCTCCCAAGGGTATTATTCTTTGCAAAATAAGACCCTATGCAAGAGGTAATTTGGGGGGGGTTTGGTTTTTGGGTCACACCCAGCAGCACTCAGGGGTTACTCCTCGCTCTACTCTCAGAAATTGCTCCCAGCAGGCTCAGGGGACGATATGGGATGCCAGGATTCGAACCACCGTCTTTCTGCGTCTAAGGGAAATGCCTTACCGCTGTGCTATCTCTCTGACCCCTGTAAGCGATAATTTTAAGGACTGAACCAACATTTATTTCTATTTTTAATTATTTTTATTTTTATAATATCTTTACTTAAACATCATGATTACAAACATGTTTATTGTTGGGTTTCAGTTATAAAAAATAAAAGTACACCCCCATCACCAGTGCAACCTTTCCACCACCAATGTCCCCATATTCCTCCTCCCCACCTCCTGCCTGTCTTCGAGACAGGCATTCTTTTTTTTTTTTTTTTTTTTAATTTTTTTTAATTATGAGAACAAAGATGCAAAGAAAGAGGACAAGGTAAAGTTACAGTGGAAGGACAATCACCCATAGACAGAATTCTCAGAAGAAGTCCCCTTGAGATATCTTAACTTTGAACATTCAGCCAAAGACCTTTAAGAGAAATAAAACAGGACCCATGTACAATTACTTTTCCCCTCAAGTCCCCAGATTGTAATACATTATAGTATTTCTTAGCAGCACACAAAGCAATCTAAAGCCATAAAACTTATGTAATTCCTTAAATATTAAAGGCATAGTATTTTTTTACATTTCCATGCACATGCATATTAGTTTAAGTTAACCTCAAAAGTTTAAGTTGTTGTTTTTTTTTAAGGATTAGAGTCAGTAAAAATGGTGTTAGAGTGGCAATTATTGTTTGCATAGGCCCACCAAAATATGAGGGGCATGGAAAGGAAAAACCTTGGCCTAAATATAAGGAGATCCTACCCCTGAAGCTTCCTAGCATAAGATCAACTCTAGGCTCCAGGCTAGTTAGTTGATCCAATCCAAGACATTGTCTGTAGTGCCAACTGAACCAACATTTATAGCTCCTGTCCTGTGAATGGCATTCATTGCTCAAAATCATCTGTGCCTCAGAAATCGATGTTCAGAAATCATTTTATTGAGTTAAATGTGTGGGTACAGAATTTTGTAGAGCACATGCTTATTTATAGGCCCTGTAGACTTTGGAACATCTTTTGTCCATACTTTATAATTTGAGAGATTTAAGGTGTTGTCTGTGCATTGTTTGTGTTATTGCACAAGGCCAGATCAATAGTACAGCAGTAGGGCACGTGCCTTGGATGAGGTTCACCTAGGTTTGATTCCTGGCACCACCTATGGTCGCCTGAGCCCTGCCATGGTAACTCCTGAGTATTGAGCCAGGATTAAATCCTGAGCACCTCTGGGTGTGTCCTCCCCCCATCCAGCTCCTCCCAAAAAAGAAATGTAGAAATATTTACACTTTATGTCAGAGGAGAGTTAATAGTACCTATTACTGTTAATCTGAGTATTAGCTATTCTGTGGAAATGAAGCTGTTTATTCTTAATACCCAGATAATAGCAGTAAAGTTGAGCATTATGAGTTTAGGTGTAATTATAATTTAAATGAAATGGGAGAGGATTGGAATATCTTCATAAGGTTTAAGAACACCTGAACTTTAAGGTATAACTCATGTCAGGCCACCGACAAGAGGTAATCTTTGACCATAAAGTGTTGGGGGGGAATCACTAATCTTGAATATTTATTGTTGAGGTGAATTATTCCTTTAATAGAATCATTTTCCATCAAACTAAAATATTTTAAAATAAGAAGTCATAATGATTGTAATTACTGTCAGAGTTGAGTTGCTAGAGATGGACCCATGGTGCTGGTGTTCATGGGGCCTTGCAGGCAAGGTTCTGGCAGATATCTTTTTTTTTATTAGAGAAGCCCCAGGGGCCTATGACAAATCCCTAGGCCAGAAGAGAGAGAAAGAGGGAGAGAGAGATGGGTTTGGGACCAGATTAAGGTTAGATTGAGGGCTAGGTAGAAGGAACAGGAATGGGATGTAAGACAAAAGGAAACATCTGAAGGTAGCCAGTCCACTTATTCCTTCAACTGTCTCTTCTATCTGCCAACCACTCTCCACACCCAGGACTTTGGGTGGGGGTGTTATAGCCAACCAATCATAATTAGGGATCTTATTAAAAGAGGTCCACCTACAGTGCTGGACTGTAGGAGTAGAATTACAACACAGTGTCTCTCCACCTTTCCCCCCACTCAGCCTTGAAGAGGAGGATTTTAGGTGGTAGCTTATTGGGGGCTTTAGTCATACCCTGCATTTTTACAATTGTCCTCAGTCTCCTCGTTTCTGTGCTACTCATATTTGATTCGAGTTGTCTTCTTTGTGAAAAGTCTATTGAGTGTGGTCCCACTTGAGAAAGACTGATAATTCCATCTAGCTGAGACATAGACAAGCAAAAAAATGCTGGTGTCATTTGAACATTGAATCTTAAGGGACAACATAATGTGTATTTGAGCTGGCACATCCAGTTGATACTTAATGTGTGTAAAGTAATGCTGTTTGGTTTACAAAGACAGGAATGATGTTCTTCCTAAATAGTGCTCTATAGCTGGAGTTTAATTTTATCAGCATTGTAGCTAAGTGCCTTGATAGTTCTATTTCCTGGTGAATTTCAGATCCCCTTAAGAAATCTAGTTCCAGAGTTAGAAGGTTCAGTATTTTGGTGTTACCTGATTCCCTTCTCTTGACCTGAGCCAGTGGTTGGCAACCTGTTTTTCAACTGAGCCAATTCTCGCCAAAACCACGATTGAAATTTATTTTGAGAACCACACAGGGTGGGCACTGACAGAGGCTAGGAGCAGAGTCCTGACCCCTGGAGCGGCCACCTGGCACACAGAAGAGCCAAATTAAAAGTGTAAAGAGCCACATGTGGCTCACGAGCCGAAGGTTGCCGACCACTAGCCTGGGCTATCTCCCCGCTGTGAGAATGCCTTGATTGAGGGCAGAGGTGGCAATGATCTTGATAACTGTTTTTTGGGAGCTTGGGGAGGCCTTCCAAGCATGGTGTAGAGTATTTTCCTGACTCTTCACAACTGGGCTGATGGTTCAGTGCAAGGACCTGAGGGTGTGATGTGAGAGACCTGTGGTGCCAGCAATTTCCTGGCCGTAGAGGTGGTTCTTGATTTGGGGACTTCTGGTGCTGCTCTAGGATTATACCTGGGGATTAAACTGGGATCAGCCACTTACTTAACTCTGTGTTATTTCTCTAACTCCAAGATGATGACAAAACTTGATGGAACTGGGAAATGTAGTACAAGGAGGAAGGATTTAGGGAGCCATTTTTGTCTTCTGAAAACAATGTCCCTGTAGAAATGAAGATGTGGCTTCAAGGTAAAGCTTATGCTTTACCTCCAGGACATCTGGGTTTGATTCCCTGTCATTAAACACACTCAGAGGGTGATCCAAATAGTTTTTTGTCCCCCATTGCATCATCACATCTTATGTTCAGGACAGAGTCCAAGGTAGGAAGTTCCAGGAGCAGATTGGGGTGAGGGGGGGGTGGCGGGAAGAGATGGTCTGCATTGGAAAGGGCCCCTCTCAGCCTTGGTCATGCTATGACACTCTGCTTGACACTTGCTCCAGAGAAGCTGGCAGTGGACCAGATTTCAAGCAGGAGGGGCCATTGCCTTCAGTCTCTGAACTCCCTTGGGCTATTGATGACCTACCTGAGAATGCACTTTCTAGCCCTTGCTGAGCTGAGACCCGCTGCAGAATATAAAATTACCCCATGCTCCATATTTCCAACCCTAGGTAAGTGGGTTTGAAGAAAAGTCATTGTACAAAATGATCCAAACCAGGCTGAGGGTGAAACACATAGTCTGACAATCTACTGCCTGCCAGAACTGTCGTGTTTTTTTTTTGTTTTTGTTTTTTTTTATTGAGTACACAGAGACCACCCCAAGAGGGGGAGTAAGGACAGTAAAGACAGATAGCTCAAGCTATCCTGAGTCAGTCCTGCCCAGGTTTACATGTAAGACAGTCTCTGTTTTGGGGTAAAATGTTGTAAACAAACAGATACAAAGAAACCAGGGATGATCTTTGTTTTGGATAAAACAAGGAAGGTGTAATCTAACACAGAGGAGGCGGGAGAGTGGCTTCCTTCCTGCTGTGTGGCTTGTCTGGAGAGCAGCTTGAGCTGGATGCAGGAGCCTGGGCTCCTGGGACCTTCTAGCACAAATAGAAACTGTGCAGTCTATAGCAAGTAGAACACTTGCTATAGTAGATAGCCAAGAAAATGTACGACTCTGGAGGACTTGTTCATCACATATACCTCTCGATCTGGGGGTAGGGGGGATTTGGGGTTCTTGGCAGGTCTGGATTGACTGGTTTTTATGCATTTAACGGTCATCAAATGAGTTTATGTGGATGAGGGTCAGTGCCCTAACTTGATCTAAAAGGAAAGTAAGGCATTGCTAGAGAATAATTTTGTGATTTCTGCAAGAGATTATTGTGTGTGCTCTCTCTCCATCTTCATTGAAGATCTGCCCACCTGATTCAGGCACTGGGAGATTTACTAATGTGAATAGAGTCCAGGATTTCTAGAGTTCACAGTTTCACAATGGAAATAGATGTGTAAACAAACACTGACAATATGGCTTGATAAATGCCTTATGATGCAGCAGCGGTTGCTATGGCAACACCACATCACTCCTAGCAGCCTCCAGGGGTAAGCAGACTTGGCTTTGCTCGAGATCTTGTGTTATTTTGTCTGGATGAGGTTGCTGTGTCATCTGCCGCGGTCAGCCTTGACTCTGCTGAGCTGGTTTGCAGTACAGAGACCTTAAAGAGGTTGTGAGCTGAGCCTGTGAGGTCTCAAGACTCAGTGGAGAAAAGCTGTGCTGAGACAGGGTCACCAAAGAAAAATCCCCCCGAATGCATGGGGGGGGTGGTAAGATGCGGGAGGGAGAGTACCTTCTTCACTTGAACAGCACTTTGCTGAGAACTGAGATGTTTCTGCATCTCTTGAGCTTCACGGGGAAGAGAATGTTGCTTGTTTTTCTTCTCAGTTGGCAGCAAGGACAGATATAGGAAAAGTTGAGGGTTATCAGAAAAAAAAAGTCTGCTTTTTCTAATCGCAAAAAGAGAAAGAAAATAAAAGTTACAGTTAGGTAAAGGAGGCATCTTTTAGTATTTGATGATGCTGTTTTGGTGTTATACTCACTGGTGCTAGAGAGTACTCCTGACTGTGCTGATGCTTGAGGCATGAACCCAGGTCACTTGCAAAGCATGCACTCAGCCTGTTGATCTAGCCCAAGCTGCTGCAGGTGGTTGGAAAGAAAAGGGGTGAAACTGAAAGCAAACAAGAGCTCAGGTGCTATCTATTTCGAGGACATGGCCACAGTATTTATCAGCATTTACATCACTTAGGGAACTCTGATCTGTGAGGCAGCCCCTGGGCTTGTTGTTTAGGGTGTACAGGTGGCAGCGTCTTGCTTCCTGACAACACAAGAACCTGCCTTCTCCCACAGGGGCGCTCGCTGTGCAACCAGGGTTCATTTGTGGTTACATGTCGGTCACTTTCCCTCTGCCACTTCCTTCCTGTTTCTTCCCATGCAAGTCTGGGCAAGATTTCTTCTTTGTGCCAGCTGTCTGGGTGGGCCTCCGTCTAGAAGATTTTCCTAGAATGGTTTGTCCCCTCCCTTCTCTCTAGCCAGGAGTTGTCACCGGGGAGCAAATTGATCATTCTGAACCAATGACTCCTCACTGAGATTTCAGGCTGTGTCTTGCTGTACTCTCTTCCCTTCTCTCACTCTGCTGTAGGGTTTAGGTCATTATTATTATGAGGCCCAATTTTAATGGGCTAGTTTAGTGTGAAGAGAGTGTTCAGCTTTGCACAGGGTTTGAGTCTTAAAGCGGTACCAGCCACCTGCTTAGCAGTGTCCAGTAGATGGCTGTTCCTGGTATTGCAAAAGTGCTTCTGGATGCCCAGGTTTTATCACTATCTCTATTCAGACAGCAACACCTGCCCTTCTGTCCCAACCTCAGCCCACTGGCTCCTGCCTGTCTGAAGACTGCATATTACTTGGGAGAAGTTCCTGAAGTAGCAGACCCGCCTCTGCTGGCCTGGTTGGGGTGGCCCAGCGGCTGCCTTCTCTCTGCCCACGCTCGTGTCTCGTGCTGATTGGAGCCTCCTACCCTGTGCTGTACATCCCCTTTGGAGACATAAGTCCATCTCTCAGCAGTCTGGGCTTTCCTGCTGCAGGTCAGAAGCAGAGTCTACGCCCAGCCCTGTCTCAGTTCCTCCTGCGGGATGCAGAGCCCCTTTGGGAAGTGAATCACCATGGCTTCCCTCCTTAGTCTCGCTCTCTCTACCTTTCACTTCCTTCCTGCCCTGGTCCTGTGTCGGAATTCCCAAACAGCCTCTGCATTTGCTGCAGTCACGGTGACAGTCCCACAACAAAGCTTACAACTCATGTTGGTTCCTCTTATTTTTATGCTAGTCTCCAGGAAGGCCCTGGGAGACATGCCAACCTGTTGAGAGCCTCTGTGTTCCTCTTGGGTGTGACAGCTCCCAGTTCTGGCACCTCATTCCTGGCTCTCCTTCTAAGACTGTGGCCTTGGGCTTGATGACATAGGCTTGATGGTCAGTACTTAAGGGAACTCTGATTGTCCATATAACCTTCACCTTTCTTAGGTGAAAGCCTGCAGGGGGTGAGGGGAGGCATCTTGCCTTGCCCTCTATGACTTAAACTCTTCACCACCTCTGCTCAGAGCCTGTGCCCTTATCCTTTCTGCTCCCGAGGGTCATCTTTTCTCCTCCCAATGATCTCTTGAACCTGACCTTCACAATCGGCTTAAGCTGCTCCTTGCTTAAACACTTCCCTGCTGCCAGCTTCTCTGATCCTTTCTCTTTTCCCCACTGTAACCCTTCTCTCCTAACTCATTCCATGATTTTTTTTCCTGAGAATTATGATAGATTTTTTTCTGTCTTCCCTTAGGGGAGGTAGGAAACTCTGACTCCACAGTGACGTATTCTAAGTACCCAGAATTGTGCCAGGCACTGCTGCAGTTTGTTGACTGAATAAAATTGGCCACTAGTTCAGTTCAGAAGACAAAGACTGAAACATGGTTCTCCAGAAGCAGTAGTTAGTTTGGTTTATTGAAATCGTGTACTCTGGCATAGAATTGATTCCTTGATTTGGGGCCACACTCAATGACACTCAGGGCTTACTCCTGGTTCAAGGGAGTAAGTTTAGGGATCACTCCCTGCTATGCTCAGGGAGTGCCAGGGATTGAACTTGGCGTGGCTTCATGCCACATTTTCTTCAGGCAAATTTCCTGCTTGCTGTACTATCTCTCCAACTTCAGTTTGAGTTTGATATATTTAGTTTAGTGTGGACACATAATAGATAAGCACATACTTGTGTTATTCTTCTCCTTGGGTACTGAACTGTGCTTGTGTTTGCCGATGGGTTGAGATTTTTGGGGGTTGCCTCCTGAAGGAAGGAATTCCAGGGTTAGTTAGTTCTCTCACCATTTGCAGCGCTGCTCCATAGGTCTTCTGAGTGTCGAAACTGCTGCTTCTCAGGAATGGAAAATATTGCTATTCTCTGCTGCTTGCCTCTTTGGTCTCTACCACTCTACTCTCCTTCCTTTCACTCTGTTGTTAGACCAAAGTCTCTACAAAGTCACTGGGTGCTAGAGAGATTCAGAGCTGGACTTTGAAACCTTATGAGTCATCTAAATGACGGTATGGGAGGGTTGGGAGGTTAACCTCAAGAGCTGCTCTGGTGATCACTATCTCTGTCTGTGTGACAATTATAAATAAGGAGGGCAGCTATTATGCTGGAACTTTGAAGAGTGTCAGATAGTGAAGGAATGGAAATGCCAGGGTTATTCTTC